>SNQJ01S0001549.1:118811-139422 GCA_010110895.2 Picea sitchensis
TTGTTTGGCTATCTAGCCTAGGGTTTGCTTCCGGAATGATTCTCTGTCAAGGTTAAGGTGCTCGGAGGGTGGCTTCGGCCTATGGTTGGGTGACAAGGGTATTGTCAATGGTAAAACGAGCACACATCTTTCATATTCTAACACCACTAAGTCACCTGACACGACGACAAAGAGAAGAGTTCAATAGAAGAGTTTATACTTGAGTAAAGGGTACATTTTTACTGGGGTCATGACAAAAGAGTTTAACAATCAATGCCACCAACATCGAGGTACATAAAAGGCTTGGTTCTCTTGATTAAATGTCAATTCCATACCCTCATACATGATAGAATCCAGTGGAAACATTGCAATTCTACTTGATCAAAATTCTACTTTCTCCATATGAAGTCCAATGATGTTGGAACCACTCTCAAATATCCTGAAACAATTAATGGTAATGTTAAGGATGAAAATGAAAGATAAAGGAGAATGTCACTTTTACTTTAAGAATTTAACATTACCATTAATATATAGGGTGGGTGAAATGGACGGGGTGCGGACCTCTTTAAATAGCATTAGTAAGGCAAAAAAAACCTCAACTGCACACCAAAACACCTCACAGCTCCAACTTGCATAAGAAAACATGAGCCAAGTACTTCTCTGTGCAAGACACGCTGAGGGTAAGTGTCGTACACGTGTTTGAAACGTGTCCTGTGAACAAGACACGTTCCATACAAGTGTCCTTACGTATTGTGTCCGACACGTAGGATACGTGACACAGAGGGGGGTTTGGACGTATCCTGTTACTTAGGATTTGGGCAATGTAGAATTGAGGGAATGTTAATGAACTTGCAAGCATCGATAAGGTAATGTTGACGCTTGAATCCGTCATGACCGAAACGGCAACCTCACAAGGATGTGAATCCTCATGCGTTTTTATAGAGGTGGTAGTCCTCTCTGTTTTATGATTTTCTTTGATGCTCTAGATTTCCAAAATGATACAGGACCTTTGAGAAAGTCCACTATTATACTCAAAGGAAGATAAAATTTGCAGAAAAATAAAAATGTTTAATTTTAAACAGAATTCCTGAAAGATGACTAGGAACCTCATACATCACACATTTGAAAATATAAATAAAATTTCCTCACATCCATCATAGTGAAAATAAAGCTTTATGATCACACATGAAAATAAAAGAAGGTGATTCGTACGCATAAGAGAACTTTAATAGAGTAAACACATGTGGAGCTCAAAGAAAGAAAATGATAGACCAATTTCAAATATTTTATCCTCAAAAATTAGAGTTATAAAACACCGTCAAAATTGATCCCGACTTAGTTCTCTTGGGATTTCTGAAAAAATATTAAGGTCTATTACAATGCTTTGAAATTAAAATATGTTTGTCCAGAGGACTGGGATTAAGGTCCCGCGGACCATGAAAGTAAATATCAACAGGCAATAGACTGTGGAAAGAAGACAGTGAGCGGAGGCAGAGTAGCAAGACCTGGAATGAAGACAAAAGGAGATTATCAGATTTCAATTAGACCTTTCTAATCAAAGAAGCGGAATAATTGGATGAAAAACTGATAAAGAAAGCAAAATGTGATCAGCATAAACTTACTATGATGGTATCTCTCGTTTTTCACTTGCTTGTTGTTGTCCTTTTATTTTCCTTGTTGTCAGCTATAGAAATTGTCTCAACCGTCGTTTCTTGGCCCTCTTTGGTTAACTTATCAATTGCCCTCTTAAACCAATCGTCAATGTAATTCTTCATTGGCACAACATGTATCTCATGCCTAATTTTGACATTAAATAATTCACCTTCTAACTCTCTTAGGTCATGAGAAATATCGTGGATTGATTCCTCAATATCTTGACTTTTCATAGAATAATTGATAAGCCAATTATCTATCTCTTCTTCACCATATTCAATTATGCCATTAAATTTCTCAGCCGATAATCCCTTTAGTATCTCCACGTGTTCATCAAATTGTTGCCTTGTCATAAACATTGAATTGAAGATTAATTTAGGATCTTGCACCTCACCAGTGCTTCCTGCTAAATCTATTTCTGTGAGCCTTCTAAATAATTCTTCTCTTTTCACTATAGCTTCATTGCATGCATGGTCAATGTTTCTCAAATTCTTCATCTTTTCTTTCTAAAAGGCATTCAATTGTTTGATCCGACTAGGAGAAGGAAGATCTTCTTCTCTCCTCTTTAATTCTGTCATGTTTGAGACTTTTACCCCAAATGGTGCAACAACATCTGTGTAAAATCCTTCTTCATTCTTAAAATCAACTTGGAGATACTCATGAAATGCATGTGCTCTTGAACCAAAAGAAACAATATTTTTAGATACCTCCCACACTTCTATTATCAATGAAATTCTCTTTTTAATATTTTTCTCAACATAATTTCAAACCGATGTAAGCAAACTTGATGATCCCTTTAACTTGATACCAGGTGTAGTTGGTTTTATCATTGTCAAAGGACTGACCAAGATGGGAAAAGGCGTCAATGCAGTCTCCAATTCTTTGATCTTTTCTTTTAAATTGGCATTCTCAACCTCTAAACCATCAATGGAGTCGTCAAGTGCGTCCCCGGTTACCTTAAGAATTTTGGAAATCTGGGACAATCGCATAAATCTGAGGTCGACCTCTGACCAAGCTTTTCCTTTTTTATTTTTCTGGTCAATTCTTTCCATAATCAGCTTTTTAGATTCTCTGTCAAAAACAGCGCTCTGAAAAGTGAAGGATTCTTCTTCACTAAAGGTTTCATTTACAATAACTTCCATTACATAATCTTTTTGAGTAACATGCTCCTCTTGTTCTATTGCATGAAATATTTTTCAATGTCTACTTCTAGTTCCATATCTTCCAAGGAGAAGCTTTGGATATCATTTTCTATAAGATTATTTTCTTCCACTTGCACTGGGTTTTTTCTCTTCTCTCACGGGCAACTTGTGTGAACTTTCAATTTTTCCAAAAGGAGGATTCTTGTCTCCCCCTCCACTGGAACTATTGTTGACAGTCTTTTCAAAAGGGTATATTATTCCAACAGCCAGCTTTCTTTAATTTTTCCAATTCAACCTTTACTAGTGGCTTTAATTTCGGGTTCATCATCCTTATCTTCTACTTGACAAGCTTTGTTCCTTCTCTTAAAGGAATAATGTGTTGAAATATTGTTTTATCATATGCCTTCAAATCATCATAACTCCATGTGAACACATCAAGATATTCTTTAAAAAGTGCAACATATTGATCAACTTCATCATCTGTACAATCAACTCCCACGTTGACATGTTTCGGGGAACTACCAATCCCAATATTAATATTTCTTGTTTCTTGGACTTTTCGAACAAACACTTCTTCCAAGAGATTTTTGGCATGATCATCTCTTGGAAAAAGGGACTCAGACTGAATACAATTCTTCGAAACAACAACAATGTCATTATCCTCATCTTCATCATCATTTACCAAAAAACTTTCTAGTTCTTCATCATTCTCAAACACTTGTAAATACTCATGATTGTTAGGTACAGAAGGTCAAAATATTCTTTTTACTTGAAAAGATGTTTTGCTCTGGACATCATCTGGGTTCAACAGTGAAGTCGCCAAAGCTAATGAATCTGCCTTCTAATTTTTATCCCTTGGGATGAAAGAAATGTTAAAAGAGCTAAAAGATTACATCAATTCATTAACTCTTTTGAAATATAATTGGAGTATTTTTTTCGTAATCTTATATCTCTGGGTAACTTGATTTATTACCAACTCGGAGTCGCAAGTTACACTCAAATGTTTTATCTTCATTTCTTGTGCGAGGATCATTCCTTGAATCAAGGCCTCATACTCTGCCTCATTATTGGTGCATGCAAATTCAAGTTTGATAGCATGTGGATGCACAATCTTTTATGGGTTAATCAGGAGAATTCCAACTCCACTCCCTGAACTTGAGCAGGCTCCATGAAATGACATCCTCCAATAACCCTTAAAATAATTGTCTCAATTCTCCATGTCCTCAATTTGCTCCATGTCTAGGATAGCATAATTTCCAATCCCAGCATCTATATAATCTTCCACTGGCTCATTATCCTTCTTCTTGAAGGAAAACGACCTCCTCAGTTCGCGAGGAGCCTTGATCATAGTTATGTCTTTATCTGGCAACATCATACAGCTTCCATCATTCATTATATATCCTCTGATCATAGATGACCAATCTCTTCCTAGGATAACTCCATATGCAGGAGGAAGATCCACCACTACAATATTGAAAACTGTAATAATATGAGCAGCAGTAATCCAAGAATAAAAAACTTTGATCTCTCCATAAGCTGGCACCTGCCTGGAACCAACTACATAAATACTTTCGCTTGTTTCATAATACTTAGTGCAGCTCATACCCAGCGCCTCCATTACCACCAATGGCGTAATATTATTTGTCGCGCCAGTGTCAACTAAACAGTTGTGGAGTGCAACGTCGTGGTTCTCAATTGAAATATAGAAAGGTGGGACTTTACCTCTCAACTTGATTGTTGATGTGTTTTGGCTTTGCTTTGGACTCATAACAACGACCTCCATCCTTCCAGCTGGGTTATCCAACAATCTCAAAATATTTTCCCTCTGTTGAGGGATCTTCCCCACTTCTGTGAAAGGAAGAGTAATCCTCAACTTACTCAAATCTTCTACAACGTTATATTTCATCTAGGGAGGGTTTGATATCAAATGTTGTTTTTTGGTTCCAGTATTACTTATCACATTTTTATTGACCTCTTTCTCATTCCCATTTTCTTTGTCATTTTCTTTATTTTTTCCTTTTCAGAATCATCTTTATTTTGGGATTTACAAATGCCCATGTTTGGGAAACATTCTCTTTCGAATCAGGATCATTGCCGCCTTCTTCAAATATATACATGGATGTCTTGCATCCATCCCTCTGTACAATTTCAAAATTTTCCTCTAGTAAGTAATCATTTTCTTGCTCAGCTATTTGTTCATCATATATCTCATCCAAAACAGCTGCATTTGGAACTATTTGCATGGGAACCCTTTGTCTTTGTTGATTATCAATATTTTCCAACCTCACTCTATTTTCTTGGGGAAGGTTCCTTCTTTGTTCTTGGACCGACATTCTCGAGTTTGCTATATAATTATCACCCCTTCTCAATCTAATGATTTCATTTTGCATTTGCCTGATGGTTCTATTCATTTGTGCCATCTCAATCCTTTGCCTAATTTCTTGTGCTGCAACAAGGTCTACCTTCACATCTGGTATGGTTCCCTTAAAAAACCCTCCTCCAGTGGCTTGATTTTGACTCGACCGCAGCTTTTGCTCTTCATTTTTTCTCGAACTACCGGCTCCATGATCATCAATACTCAGAATTCCCATCTGCCTATGTGCTTTTCCCAAGATGATATCGAGGTCGACACCCGTTTCAATTATGATTTCTTCCATTTTTTTGGCCTTAATCATTGCTTCTTCTAAGGTGTCGATTTGGGATGTCCTGATAGCAAATTTTACATTTGGTGGCATCGCATTCTTATAACAACCAAGTATCACTAGGTCATTTGGCCTCTTATCTTTAGGAATCGTATTCAGGGTTTTATCGAACCTGAGATTGAAATCTCGTATTCTTTCATTCTTCTTTAAGCATATCTCAATCAAATTAGTGAGAAGAGTGTGGTACGTGACCGGGGGAGAAAACATAGTCAGAAACATGCTTTCGAGGTCATCAAGAGAACCAATAGATCCGGTGAGCAATGTTGTATACCACTCGTAAGCCTGGCCCGATAAGGTTTGGATAAACAACCTTACCATCACATCGTCATGTTCGACAAGATGAAAGTCACAAACATCCAAGAACAAATCAACATGTCTTTTAGCATTGATTGTTCCATCGCCAAAAAAATCTTTCAAAGTACCCTTAGGAAGGATTGGGAGTTCACGTTGCTCACCTCGTAAATCAAGGGGAGAATCTCTCATTCTTCTGGGATTTCCAAATCTTCACCCTTCTTGATTTCTTCTATCACCTCCTCCGCCTCCTTATTTTTCTACATGAGGTTCTCCTCGTGGTTCCCCTTGTGGTTCTTGCCGCGGTTCTTCATGCCTTCATTTCTTCGCGCCATGTCTGGAGGTATCTCAGGAATATATTTTTCACTTCCTAGAATATGCAATTGCTTGCTTTTACTTCTAGTGATAGGTCCCTTGTATTTGTCAAGCTTCAGTTTCGGCCTTGTTCTTGTGCTCTGCGAGCTCGTCTTTTGTTTCTTCGGTCTTGTCTTTCGCCCCTCCTTTGTCTTCGAAAGATTTCTCTTTCCTCTTCTTGGAGTAGTGTTTGCCAAGATCTTTCCAATTCTTCCCTAGTTTCGACTGTTGTTATTATGAGATTATATAGCTGATGCAAAACGTTTCTTTGATTATTCAATCCAATTTCTAACCAAGGTTGACCAGCCTGAGCCAAAGTCATGTATTTTCAAAGATTCTAAACCAAATTTCAAATTTTTCAATTGACCCCAGTATAGTCGCCAAAAATGTTGACGCTTGAATCCATCATGACCGAAACGGCAACCTCACGAGAATGTGAATCCTCATGCGTTTTTATAGAGGTGGTACTCCTCTCTGTTTTATGATTTTCTTTGATGCTCTAGATTTCCAAAATGATACAGGACCTTTGAGAAAGTCCACTATTATACTCAAAGAAAGATAAAATTTGCAAAAAATAAAAATGTTTAATTTTAAAGAGAATTCCTGAGAGATGACCAAGAACCTCATACATCACACATTTGAAAATATAAATAAAATTTCGTCACATCCATCATAGTGAAAATAAAGATTTATGATCACACATAAAAATAAAAGAAAATGATCCGTACGCATAAGAGAAATTTAATAGAGTAAACACATGTGGAGCTCAAAGAAAGAAAATGATAGACCAATTTCAAATATTTTATACTCAAAACTTAGATTTATAAAACACCGTCAAAATTTATCCCGACTTAGTTCTCTTGGGATTTCTGAAAAAATATTAAGGTCTATTACAATGCTTTGAAATCAAAATGCATTTGTCCAGAGGACTGAGATTAGGCTTTCGCGGACCATGAAAGTAAATATCCTGAAAAAACTCAAGACATATCACATCTTCCATCATTCCCCTTTTAACACAATTAGGCTTGACAGCCAAAATCCTTGACCAGGAAGAGGTGCAACAAAACAATTGCCTCCATAACACATCCACCCAGTCCTTTTCGGAACATAGTGAAGCAAACTCATGCAACAAGGCATACAATGGAGAGTTCTTTAAAACTTGAACCTCCCAAGCATCTCCATACACAAACATGGAGCAACAAGAGATTATGCACAAATGGGCGAAACAAGTTTCCCAAAAAATATTGTCGTGAATAGCTCTTCAAAATCATAGTGCTATATGTCTTAACAAGCTAACAAGATTGTTCAACACAACGTCCAACAGACACCGCGACAACAGTCAATCAATTAATCATCGGGAATAAAGAGGAGAACAATATGAATTACAGTGGATAATACACATATGTATGAAGTCCTCGAGCACCTATTCAAATGCTACCACAACCAAGCATCAATCCAACCACAATCAATCTTGGTAGTCAGAACTAGTTCAAAATCCTGCCTCTTCTATGAAGATTTGTATGTCACTACCACCATACCAAGAAGTTCCATTGCGTGAACTCCTCTTATCTCTATGATGAGGATGTCAATATGGAAAAGAGACTTGTTCCTACCGATTGATTTGAAGGTAGGGGATGTGATTCTTGCTCAAGTAAAGGTGCAAGATGTCCCTACAAATCAACAGAACTGTCATATGTCTCCAACTCAGGCATACCATCAGCATTAGTTGGTGCAAGTTGTGCCCCCTGCAACTCAGTTAAAGTCCTTGAACAATAAAAACAATAGTAGTTGGTACAGAATATTGTCCCATTAAACCAATCTCAGAATGACCTCCATCTGGCAATGAAATCTTACCATATGCAACTCTTGCTCTAAAGGGTCTCATCTCAAGCTCTATTGGAATACCAATACCTTGTCCACTCTTCCCAAGTCCACCACCTACATACCTCATCTAGCACAACAACCAAGACCCAATACTTCTAGTATGTTTCTCAAATTCAAGCAAAACTAGTTCATTAATAGCCAAGAATGCATGAATAACATCAAGATTGTCCTTCTTATCAATACAAGGCGTACTACTACCAAATATCATTAGAGGTATCATCAAAAACATCATGAGAAGCACCATCCCCAATAGGTCGTTGAGAAAGGCATTAAACACACTACTTTTGAAACATCRAGTAGCTCTTCCTTATCACAACAATAATTCATGAGGTTTTGACAAACATTAGAATTTCATCCGTCTAGCTCATTTATTCAAGATGCCCAACTCTCAACTAGGTCATCGTACTTTTTAAAAGCAAAAGTTTCAGGCACACTGATGGAATCGTTTAGCTTACCTTCAATAATTCTTAACTTGGTGACTTCTTGAATAAGGCCCTGATTGAGGTCACACAAATCCTTGATCGTCTTTTCCTTCTCATCCACCCGAGAAAGAAGATCATATTCAATCTTCAATTATTGATACTTGTCAAAGACACCCATGGTCCTTTGAAACTGTCAATACAATGGCACACTAAAAGTGAGGTCCCTCATGAAAAAATCGTTCTCTATGCACAAATCAAATCAACTTGAGAAATATCAAGCCAATACCAATTAAACTTGATTATTTTCTCTAGTGTTCAAAAAAAACACACATATATCGACAATAATATAGTCTCCAGTACTTAAGACAAGTATAGCCAAGCAAAATATAACCTTGGCCAATCACTACCAGTGAAACAAGTCCACCAATCCTCCTATAGAAGGCTTTTTAATATTTTTTTCACGGTAACCGGTAACTTTTATATTAGAAGTCGAAACCAAACTATACAACATTGTAATACAAAAATATAGATTTGTTTGACTTTAGCTTGAGTTCCAAGATGAAGGCCATATTGGCCAAATCAAAACAAGGCATGCCTTTCCAATTCCAACTATTTAAGTTTTGGCATGTATACAATCCATATACTGGAACAGCAAAAACAAACAATAACAAAACATACTAAAATCAAAGGAGAAAATTAAACAAGTGCATGCATGTGATGAGCTTCAGTTTGTTGGTCCACCTTGGACTCTCCAATCCTACATTCTTTGAGTGCACCACACTAGCATTAACATTTGTGGTTGTGTGGCTGGCTTCTTCAAAAGCATCCATCTACTCCAAGTGTTGGGTGTGCAAAATGTTCAGACACTCCTAGCAAGCAAAAGAGAAGCCACAAAGGGAGGAGTACACTGCGGATTCTATGCTTAAGGAGGGGGGAGCAAGACTAACTCCAAGGGGAGGTTAAGCTTGGGCCACCATGCACCCAACCAAGGATTACAATGACACTAGTTGAGAGGTTGCTTCCCATATGAAACAACATGAAGTACCTCACTTCAACTTCCCATTCTCTCAATTCCATAACATAATTTGCAATCCAAACCACACGTTAATTTCTTACTTGATTTGTTTCCAAACTCTATTTTTCAAAACCCTCTTTTCACCTATTCCATCATCGGGTCAAGTTCATCACACTAAAATGGGCCTCTACAACTTCTCATTCTCAGCTATTCAATCCCCAATACACATCCTTTAATTCACACAAAACAAAACACTTAAAGTGGCAATGGAAATGCACCATATCGACTGTTGACCTTGATGAAAGTCGAATAATGTCAGATGCCTTCCCTTCCAAGTGAAAAAATCTCAAAACTAGTAGAAACCCCCTTGCCTTTCTCATCGAAGCTCGAGAATAAAATTTGATTAGGACCTACCATAACTCATAACTAGCTCAAGGAATGCCACATGGAGGAAGAGGAACCCGCATCATATATGTCATAAGAGTCCACACTAGAGGGAAATGCATAGAAAGATGGGGTGACGAAACAACCCTTACTTACTTTCATGTCTCACTTGCATTTTGAGACGAGTTGAAATGGTGTAGTCTTCATAAAAGCACTTACACATAATGGTAGGGGGAGGTTGGCACTATGGTCAGTGGACCCTCATTTGACATTAAAAACCCCTCTTGTGAACATGCTTCAACATTCACCAGTTTGTCAACTTCCAATTTTTTACTTCTAGAGATACAAAAGAGCTCAATTTTCTCAAATGCATTTATCACTGAGAGAGTTTTTTGGCAGAGTCTAGATATTTTTAGATTTTTTAGAAGGATTTGAAATTGTAGGGACCAAAGGATAACCAACAGGTCACCAATCATAGTATCCTTTCTTACCACTTTGTCTTTGAAAACAACTAGGCCCTGGAGGACCACTAATGCTTCCACTTCATTGTTCATTGCATCTCTTAGACCCCAAGTGAACTCCATTTCCTTTTGTTTCTCTAGGTCAAAGATGACCCTCCCCACAAAACCTGCGACCCGAGAATACAATACAATATATCTCTTCAGTTAAAAAAGAGGCACCAAGGAGAATAGAACCTTGTTCTACCACTTCAAAGCCAATAGATTTACCTACTTGCTTACATAGTAAACCGATAAACGGAATATCACTGAATTAATATCTCTCAACATATTTGAGTTGATTTACTTGAGTCAATGTTCCAATCGAAATTCAATATGCTTGTTGATATTAATTCTTTCGGCACACAATCCTCTACTACACACATAGCAATGCTTCTCAAATTCAAGATCAAATCACATTTACGATCTAAATAATACTCAACAAACCAGAGATTCCAATGATCTTCCATCTATTCAATTGATTCTCCAATCCGAAGATCGTGCCACACTATGCACTGAGCAAGGAGCTTCACCCAACTATTATACCAACTTTGTTGTGCATACCAATGCATAAACAATGGCCAATGCACCATGTATCCGCTAGTTCCTGCAAAATGAACCCTGTTGTTAGTAAACTACTCTAAAGTTTACTCTCTAACTACAGTGGAAATCACACCCAAGCTTGATTTTTTCACAATGGCAAGACAAGCTCAAAGCTTCTCAAAACATGTTGTGTTAGACTATTGTTCTGAATACTTGATCGTGCTAGTAAAAATCACACACTTGGGCATAGTGGATCACACAAGGTGATCCAAAGCTTCAATCAAGTCAACCAATCAGCAATCAGTTGGGATCACTTCTTTAATCATCTTTCTTACTTCTAGCGGGATTAAGGCCATGCCACATGTACACAATTGTCACTGCCCAATCAAGGGTCTTCAAAAATCAAGGAAATGCCTAAGCAATCGTTGACTACCAATGTCACAAGCCACACACAAGATTTGCAATCGTTGACTACCAATGTCACAAGCCACACACAAGATTTTAGATCCCACAATTTGTCCACAAAAGCAATACCAACAATCACTCGAATGCTACAAAATGATGATTTTTTGCTTCTACATCAATGTCAATCACAGAATTCCATGGTGGCTTAAATCGTTGTACCAAGACCTTCAATTTGTTCATAGTGTTGAATCAACTATTCACCATACATGGTCTTTTTTTTTTAAATATGTCTAAGTTGTCGTGATATGAGGAGTGTATCTATGTCGTCAAAGTCACCTAGGACTTACACCTGGCCTCATCACAATAGATCTTGCCACAAACTAGCACACGACGACTAATCTCTGCAAATTACAAAACAAGATCATTGCAAGTAAATCACGCATTGGCATACCCTTTCATTAAATCCATATTTTCTTGCAATGGGAATCAAATTTTACTCCTCATAGAATTTAGCTCTAATACCGTGTTCAAATTTCATGATGAGAACCAACACATCCAAGTGGAACACCAATGTTCAAGAACACCATTAAACAATGAAGCACATCTTCATAAGAATATCCCAAATAGGCTTAGGGTTTACAATTAAGACCCCAAAGAGTCTTGCGAGACGGCGAGATGGGGAGGAGGTAGTTCGTTAGCAAAGTGTAACATAAAGAGATGTCTATTTGGTTGTTTCATGACCATAATAACCACTAAAGTGAACATAAATGAACGAGTGACCAAGTGATCCCAAAGGTCTAATAAACCCATAAAGTTGGATTTACATTAAAGATTTTTACATCAGCAATATTATCATGATATTTCAATGCTAGATAGAAGAACCAATAGGATTCTAACTCATTAATCTCCTACATCATAAATGAAAAAATCATCATTGGGAAAAAATCACGAGGGTTCTAAACATCGAGACATCAACAACAACAAACAAAAAATTGACAAAAATTGGCAAACCACAGCAAGCATTAAAAGATACAATATTAATTTACTTTTAAATATAAAATAATAACAACATCAAATAACCATGTTGCCACATAAATATGAAAAGAATGATATATAAGATGCATATAATGCAAAATGATACATGTAATGAACACATCCAACATCAATTGTCAATATCAAACCCTGATGGTTGTCCATTCAAGGCTAATAAATACAAAATTACATCAAATATATAATAAATGTATCTCATAATCATGAGTGATCTACAATGATTAATCAAGCAACTAGATATTGATTCCCTCTACCTCTTTTACCACCAAAGGTAATGGCTCATCCTCTCGTAGAAGAAGGCGATGGCTAGAAACACATGGCCATTAGTGGGTGTCTCACTCTGCGTAAAAGGTGGTATTGAGGTTGGCTCGTCGCCCTCCTCACTTTTAGTCTCATCCTCCCACACTAACCATTGCATGTCATCTTCCCCTGCCCGCCTGCTCATCCTCATGTAACAACTTAGATGCCTTCTCCAAAACAAGGATCCCAATATCCAACCCCCACCATAGAAAATTGAATAAAAAATATATATATTCATAAACATTAATGTAATCAAAACCATTAGAAGTACCAAGGGTTTTCTCAATCAATTGAACCATMTACCCAAGGCATGTTGCCAACGGGAATGAAGAACTTTTAATAAACAGTTATTCTTACYAAATCAAGTGCAGAGACAAAACTAGGTCTGYTATTTAATAAACTGAATAACACACATATGAGATCATAATATAGCAGAACAGAAAACAGTATACTCACACATTAACACAGTGTTTTTATCCTGGAAACCCCGCTAATCAGCAAGACTTTGTTCTTCTTTTATTTATAGCAGGCTTTTACAAATACATTATAGGTGTAGTTCCCCGGACTAAACTCTTTGGATATGAACAAATACCCTCTCCCTACATTCTCAGAAGAACTCCCTCTGGGCCCTAACTCAACCCTTGATAGACTCCCTTAGCAGCTCAACTTAGTTTCCCTAGATTGAGTGTCCTCGACCTTGTTTCTCCTTGCCCTTGCTTGGCCTCTTTACATGACCCTACTCGGCTTGTATGCTTGACCCTGCTCGACCTCCTTGATTGGTTCTTGACCCTGCTCGACCTCCTTGAGTGGTTCTCCTTAACCTATCCCTTGAGCTCCCTTGGAAGGGCCTCCTCACTTGGTCGACTGCCTTCTCTCTCTTGAGGTGAGGTGAAATGAGGCTCTCTAGATATAATCTAACCCTAGCCTTTCTCTCATGCAATTCTGACCCTTAGATCTTCTTCTCAAGACCTAGATCTAATGGTGGGGACTTAATCACTCATTGAGACAACTTAAGTCACATCCAACGATTGTGACTTAATCTCAAGTTGACTTAAGTGATCCCCACTCACATTATGTTGTCTAGACATAAAGTGGGCCCCTTTCACACTACTAGACACCCCTAGTGTGGAAGTACCTACTCGAGCTACAAACTCTAACACTCCCTCTTAGCGAGGGAGGTACTGCCACTAGAGCTAACTCCTCCATGATCAACGTATTGAGCTGTTATTGCTCCTTCTGCATCTGGAAATCCTGCTCTGTCTAGATCTGGATGTCCTGCACTGAAACTACCAGTTGCTTCCTCTAGATTGGAGCCACTTGCTCCCTTTGTACTTGAGTGGCCAACTCCCTCTGCACTAGAGCACCCTGCAAGCTCCTGCTGATGCTTTGCTTTGAGATCCCTCCCGGATCCCATAGCATCTGAATCTCCTGCCCGGAACTGAGAACCCCCATGTCAACAAAACACTCCGAGCCACGATTGCTATAATACCCCACAATTTCATGTTCTCAATTGATCTCATCTACCATTGAAAGTCACTAGAGGTATTTTCCTGCTAGACTTCACACCTCAACCCTGAGGCCATCTCAGCACTGCACATAGTGACCTCTCCTCGGATCTGAGACTTTCCCATTCGATACCTTTGTTGGCAATCTCGACTTCTCTGCATGTAGCCTGCCCCCTAGACAAGCTTGCATGTGTTGTCGGGTCCACTGCCATGGTTTCTCATGCCGTGAATCTATTGCCTTGTCTCGGGCATGTCTGTCGGCTCACTTGTTGGTGCTCTTGCCTGAAACTGTCCTAACTACCAAGCTGCCTTCCACCTGCCGACACCCTTGTCGAAGGTTTGCCTGAGCTTTGCCTGAGCTCACGACATACTTGTCGAAGTTGTTGGTGCCCTTTTGCACCTGACGACACACTTGCCTAGGGTTTGTTTAAGTTCTCGGCTTGCTTGTCGAAGCTACCGATGCTACCCTGCACCTGTTGGTACCTTTGTGCGCTACTTAGTTGTCTTTAGTGATCCCCACCCACATTATGTTGTCTAGACATAAAGTGGGCCCCTTTCACACTACTAGACACCCCTAGTGTGGAAGTACATGCCCGAGCTACAAACTCTAACAGGGAAGGCCATAGGTCATAAGGTTCGAATTCGCTCAAGCCTCTCGGGATTACCAACAACAGTTGTGGCTAGCAATTTTCCCTAGAAAAAAGATCCTATGAGGTTTTCCTAGGAAAAAAGATTCAAACCCGTCACACAACAAATATACAAAGTTTTATGATGTATATAGCATGTAAGTGTGTGATACATATTTGAAACAAAATACATTAATATCAAGGCTCTAAATGGCCTCCACACTCCAAAAAAAAATCATGCTACAACAAATAACTAGATATCATCAAAACTATCCACGTGTATTAGGATCCCCGTCATCAGTAGCACTCTCTACCTCCTCCTCTAGCCTTTACCTCAATCCTCTTTGAACATTGTTACTAGTGCTTAGCACTACTTGTGGATCCAAGTCCACCCATCTTGTTGTTTTTCAAGTCAACACCCTCCAATTTTAATCAAAATAGCTAATTCAAGAGTTGAAAATGAGGAAGACAGTTTATAATACCTATTCAATGGTTTTGGTTTGAGTGAAGTGTACATTTTTACTAAGGTTGCGATGGATGAGTTCAATAATCAACATCAACAAGAATGGGGTACATATAGGAATTGGTGATCTTGATTAAGTGACAATCCCATACCCTCATACATGATAGAATCTGATCTTGAAATGTTGCAATCCCACCAATCCTAAAATGTTGAAATCCTCCCTCCAATTTTGATGAAATTGGCTAATCCAAGTGTTAAAAATCAAGAAGAAAGTTTAAAATACATTAGTCAATCGTTTGAGTAGAAGTGTACATTTTTACTAAGGTCATGATGGATGAGTTCAATAATCAACATCAACAAGAACAGGGTACATAGAGGAATTGGTGCTTATTGATTAAATGACAATCCCATGCCCTCATACATGATAGAATCTAATCTTGAAAATTGCGATCCCACCAATCCTAAAATGTTGAAATTCTAAGAATTGTTAAATCTATTGAATTCTGAATGGGATATGAAATTCTACTTTATTTATAAGAAGTTTGATAAAGTTCAAACCACTCTCATACATCCCGGAACTATTACTAGCAATGTCAAAAAGTCAAGTAAAAGTTGATGTTCTCCTTTATCTTCCCTTTCATTCTCCTCTATCTTTCCTTTTCTATCCTTTCTCTTGAAGAATTTAATAAATTTAATATTGCCAACAATGTCTTCCAACAAAAAATAAAGGCAGAAAAACGTCCCCAAAAAATCAAAATTTGGACTTATATTGGCATTTTTTACACAACCTCAATGATCTTTTCAAAAATATCATGATGTATAGAAAAAATCACAATGTTATGATTTCTTCAAAAAATCGCTATGTTACTATTTCTTCAAAAAAATCTGATTTTTTCTCAGCAATTTCTCTTTTCTGTTTGACATCGTGATTTATCGTAATGTTGGAGATTTTTTCATCTATGCAAATCTTACTAGTGATGGATTAAGGTTTCATGACACTTACTCCCCAATATACACGTGGATCCTACATTACTTCCATCACTGATAGGCTCAAATTCAGATTCAAATATTTAACAACCTTATTTTCATAGATCTATCACCAGAATTCCTTTAAATCAAATTAAGTTTGTACAATTGGATCAATCAACTATGAATTGCAATGGAACTTGTCATTTACTAATTAACATGTCACTAACTACCATGTCCTTGTATTGTTTGCCATTGATTCAAGTATTATAAAAAGAGTATATCAAGCCATTATATACAATAAACTTCCAGTATGATTATAAGAAATATCACTCCAAACAATTCCATTGTAGGTAACACGACCCTAACACAATTAAACGAAAAACCATAATGCACACGTACACTTGAACAATAACTAAGAGCTGATTTGTGGACATCTTATAACAGTAGCAGAAACTAACCTGTGGAGAGTATACAAATTGCGCACACTTCTATCTGCATCTGGAGAAAGATATTTCCCATTTTCTCTATCGAGATCAAGTTGCAAAGGAAACTCATAGCGATCATTTATCTGCACACATGATTCGGGTAAACCACATATGTCTTTCATTTTTAAGAAACTTTTGCAATGCAAGTAAGATGAATTCCTCTTGCACTAATTAACACACACTCAGATATGTTCCTAAATCCAACTTAAGAAATAAAATCAAGGTTATTGTCAAGAAAGTCTATGCAATAAGCAATTTAAAAAATGCTGAATTCTCAATAATATAATAAATCAAGATATACACGTAAGAAGCATTAAAGTAAGACAGATTCTTAATTTGGTTTTAAAAAACGAAAGTGGTAAATCTTACCCTTGAGAATCTTCAACAAACCTAAATGAATGACAAAGTCATCATCAATCCAAAAAACCTTTGTATATGCATTTCTCTAATTATCAAGCTACCTTGATCCTAAATTTAAACAACATATAATTGACATCAAGAATACCTTGATGCAACCACAGCTACAAGAGACAATCATTGAATGACTGCTAGCAAACATGTCACATCAGCAAAGTTACGAAATAAGTGGATAAAACAAAAAGAAAATAATTTAATGAATCAGTGTACAAATTTCCCAACAAAACTACATATCTTAAATATCTATGGCAAGTCAAAATGCCACAAATAGTTGCAGGCTGCAGCCATATTTTAGCAATGAAAGACAACTCATGAAAAGGAACATGAAGAAGTCACTGCAATAAAAAGATGCATACCAAGATACTGAACTTTAAAACTATGTTCAAGTTATCAACAACATTTCCAATTTGAATTTTTGAAAAAAAATGTCATATTTCTCGAAAAGATTCTTTTCATTACGAAAAGTGTACATCTCAAATTCTAGTCTCAGCATGTTATACTTTGTCCAAAGTTCAAATCAAGGTAATCATTTGGACAATGAGAACAACGAACTGCAGTAGTATCACTTTCAGTTGATTTTATAAAAGTTTTATATGCGATGTACATAGATCAGTTACAAAAATTATATCCAAATACCAGTTAAGATTCAATGCATCTGAAAATCTTTGTAAAATAAAGCAAAGAAATAAATGTGAAACATATTGCTCTAGATCTAATCATCTGTGACAAGATTGGTGAGGTCCTCATTGACATCATCCATTGCCATTACGCTACAAACAAGTCAAGCCATAGCATGATGATGAGAAGGAAGAGTCTACCAAAGTGAGTGAGGGCATAAGAAAACTAACAACAGAATTTTTATATTTGATTTCCAGCTTTCGCAGAAAGATATGTTGTAATGTTTCAGAGATAACTATGTTAGATTTTGTTGTCATATTGATGTTTCGAACCACATCTGGGTTCATCTTCAACAAAAGATAATGAGAAAGACCACTTTGGTTGTTTTATTAATATTAATTATTTATTTAAGAAAGAAACCAAATTAAAATTAATTAATGAAGGTCGGCCAATAACATAAACTACACTATCTAAGAGTTCTAACTAGAAAGCTCTACCTACTAGCATATCTCTAACAAGCGACAACTAATGTATATTGAAGTACCATAATATATATATATATATATATATAAAGCAAACTAATAAAACTATCATATACCTAGAACAAACCAATAGTAATATATTATACTAACCCATCTCTAACAAGCTACAACTAACCTATATTAAGGTATCGTAATATATATAACTATTATACACCTAGAACCAACTAATAATATTAATATCTACCTAGATGGTAGTATTATCTACCTGGAACTTTAATACTATCAAACATTACCCTACACTATTATACACCTAGAGGCTAGAACCAACTAATAGCATTACTATCTAACTAGAAAGATTCTACCCATGTATTACTAACAACAAATCACTAACACTATCAAGAATTCAGACCTTATTTTAACAGGAACACAAACATCGCTACTATATATAAAAAGAAATGCAATACTTAAAGACCATAACCTAAAAACCTAATCCCATAGGATCAATGAGTCTATAAAAACCCACCCCTTTCCCTAAGGCCTGTGTGATTTTAATATATAGATGCTCTTAAACTAAAAATAAACCAGCAAATTACCTGCCTACAGTTCTGGTGAAGTAATAAAGGCAACCAAGTCCTGCTACTTTTAAGCCCATCATCTCGATTTAGATTAAAGCACTCTTTTCCAATTTCTATTGCTCCCTCGTGTCTCTTCGAGAAGTGGTTGATTTTTGCTAAAACTTGAGTGCCTTGTAGATAGATGAGATGTTTCATTTTATGAGAATGTTCTGCCAGAGCTGAAGAACGAATTCGATTATGTTGAACATGTATTACTAACAACACATCACTAACACTATCAAGAATTCAGACCTTATTTTAACAAGAACACAAACATCGCTACTATATATAAAAAGAAATGCAATACTTAAAGACCATAACCTAAAAACCTAATCCCATAGGATCAATGAGTCTATAAAAACCCACCCCTTTCCCTAAGGCCTGTGTGATTTTAATATATAGATGCTCTTAAACTAAAAAAATAAACCAGCAAATTACCTGCCTACAGTTCTGGTGAAGTAATAAAGGCAACCAAGTCCTGCTACTTTTAAGCCCATCATCTCGATTTAGATTAAAGCACTCTTTTCCAATTTCTATTGCTCCCTCGTGTCTCTTCGAGAAGTGGTTGATTTTTGCTAAAACTTGAGTGCCTTGTAGATAGATGAGATGTTTCATTTTATGAGAATGTTCTGCCAGAGCTGAAGAACGAATTCGATTATGTTGAATGTCTGCTCCATGCAACTAAAAGGTCTGTATCCATACCATTTCTCATAAGGAGTCACACTATGATAGTGTGAGTAGGTCTTCTATTTCATGATATGGATTGCACAAACAATCGCATCTCCCCATAATGAAAGCTTGTTTTTCCTGGAGTGAAGCATCCAGTGAGCCATCTCCATGATAGCCATATTCTTCTACTCTGCTACTCCCTTTTGTTGTGAAGTTAAGGAACAGCTCTCTACCAAAAGGTGCCTTGAGAGACAAGAAATCACCAATGTTCCACCAAGTCTCCGGGACGGGGGGACGCGGGTGTGGGGAGACGCACAAGGAGGACATGTGGAAGTACCCCCAAATTTTAGGGATTTTAGGGAAATGGGGGACGGGGGGATGTCACATATATAATATAGAAAAAAAATTAAATATAATATATAAAATTTTAAAAATAAAAATAATAATGATAAAATCTCAACAATAACAATTCAATGTTCGCAAATTCATCAGTAAATACTAAAATACTAAATACTACTAAATTAGTAAATTGAAAATTCAAATTTTTAAATGATATAAACTATTAAACATGATTCAAAATTCAAATTCAAATTCAAATTCAGTAATGAAATACATTGATTCATAAAATCATAAATGAAAGTTGAAACAGAAAAAGTAAAATAATAAATATTGATACATTGATTTAAAAATTAAATTCATCATTCGTCATTCTAAAATCTTATTAATTAATACTCAGCAAAATACTAAATAGTAGACACTAAAGTCTGAAATAGTAAATTGGAATTACTCAAACTCAAAAATTTTAAATAGTAAAGAGTGACAAGTCAAGGTCTAAGGTTCATCATTCGTCATTCTAAAATCTAATTAATTAATACTCAGCAAAATACTAAATAGTAGACACTAAAGTCTGAAATAGTAAATTGGAATTACTCAAACTCAAAAAATTTAAATAGTAAAGAGTGACAAGTCAAGGTCTAAGGTCATCAGTATCTAGAGTCAAGACTCAAAACTGAAAAAACAATGAACATTGAAAATAAATTTTAAAATGACCATTATGGAGTCAATCTCATTGACCGGTTCTCTACATCCATCTCCTACATGGAGTCAATTTTTTAAGTTTAATTGTGTTTTAATTATTTAGC
>SNQJ01S0001549.1:139472-163854 GCA_010110895.2 Picea sitchensis
ATATATATATATATATTAATTTTTTGCTTTCTAAATTTAAATTTTTGTTTCCAAGTCTTATTAGGCAAAAAAAATTCGGGTATCAATAATCCCACTTAAGAAGGTTTCACAAAAACCCTAGTAGTCGTTTTTAGGATTTCCTAAGAGAATTGGGGAGAATGGTGAAAAGGATGTTAGGAGATAAAACCACTCCTTGAGAAGTTTGTCAATGCCTTTCATGACAACCAACAAATAAGCTACATGCCCATGGAGTGTGATCATCGAACCAGTTGGAGGAAGAGGCTATGCATACTTTCAAGTTACTTTAACCACTCAATTATACTAAGGAAGAGGAAGTTTAGAGACAAATAAATGAACTTTCAAAGAAAGGTTCATTCAACCATCCAAATCCCTATTTGGAATAAAATTTTGTTGGTGCAAAAGCAAGATGGTGTCATGAGAACATGTGTGGACTACCGATGACTAAATAAGGTAATCGTAGAAGATGAATAATTGATGATATTTGGAAAATATAATGCAACTACATTCTCCAAGATAAACTTTAGTAGTGGATATTACTAGATACATTTTCCACACAAGATGGCCACTACAAGTCCTTGATTTTGTCTAATAACTTTCCTATTCTTGTGAGGCACTATGATTTCAATAAGACTAGAGAAGAATTTGCATAACTAGAGAGGACTATTAGATGCCTCAAGGGAAAAAGAAAATACATTGAATTCTCCAAGTATAATTTGCTTATGAGGCGATTACCTGAGCTTTATTGTTACAGTTGAAGTCATAGTAGTTGACCCTAAGAACAAAGTTATTGGCGGATAGAGGACACCTGTCAATATGATTGGGGCGAGAAGCTTCCTTGATTTGGCAACCTGTTTAATATTGATTTGTACTGAATTTCTCCAAGTTAGGGACACCTTTAACAAATTGTTAAAAATTGCAAAAGATCCTCATGGAAAGAAAGGCACCAAACCAACTTTGTCTTGCTGAATACAAAGCTCACAGAAGCAACTGTTCTGACAGTCTGCCCCAGCTAAGCCATGTACCATCTACATTGATGCAAATGGAGTAGCTAGAGGTGCAGTCCTTACTCGAGATGGAAAGCAAGTAGCATTCAAAAGCTGCACAGAGAATGATTTTGAGGGAGGATATCTCATCTATGACACGAAGTTGTTAGCCGTTGTCCTTGCCATTAAGATGCAGAGAAACTATCTCAGGTACAAAAAGTTCTACATGATTACAGACCCCAAAACCTTAATTATCATTTGCACCAAAACGAGAATTGTAATCCAATAAATTATGATGAAAAATTTTATACAAATCTTCCCCAAACTCATTTAAAAAACTGGCAAGGAGAATACTACAGTAGATGACTTCTCAAGACTATCGTGCCAGGGTTGGTCCCATAATTTTCTTGCAGTCATGAGGGTCAGTTACACCATTCAAAGAACATAGATTATTTCCCCTATGGAGAAAGAACGTAAAGCCTGATTAAAGCCAACTGGAACACAATCAGTATTTCTAACAACATATAATAAGCCATGTTGCAATGTAAAGCAGAACTGGGAAGCCTATTGGGAAGTCATCAGGCTAAAGTGGGGGGTAAGAAATGTTTGAACTTGCTTTTTGACAAATAAGGGTCAAAAAAATGAACTTCCAAACAACCCAGAAGAAAATGATTCAATTCATTTTCATGGAGATTTTTCCACACTGTTTGCCTGCCCCAAAAGAGATCCAGCCGATAAGCGTGGAGCTAGAAATTAAACTAGATTGGCATATTGCCTATAAGAACAAAAAAATTTGATTAATCTGTATAAATTAACATACAATTTTCTCAAAAAGGATATCATCTGGCTAAGGGATGAACAGGAAAATATCTTACTCTAGGTATCTTTGAGTTGGACCGTTCAGAATCCAGATTTTGGATTATTAATGTATACCATAGCCCAGTCTTGAACTTATAGAAGTTGAAACTGGAAATTTTCAATAGGCTTATCATAGCAATATTTCCACACATACAACAAGCATCAAAATAACCAAAAGACATCAAATAAGCACATTGATCATTAAAAGAATTGTAAGCATGTTGATCGCAAGCTCTAAATTGCAAGGAAATGAGATATTGGCATATAATCACCTTAACCATTGTGTCTCGCATGAAGTCATATTCAAAGCGCTTCAGTTGAAGTTGTAGCACAGGAGGAAAATCAATGAAAAGGACACCCTTCTTTGCATCCTGAAGAAAACACAGCACAGCCGTAATCATTGTTTCAGAAATTAAGATAAGCTGTCCAGCTGAAAGATTCATCTCATCATAATACTTTTGTTCCAAGGAAAACCTTGTGGGATCCCCCCTCTTCCCCGGAATATGTGGATGGAAGGCGGCTCAACCACCCGCCACAATAGAGGCTGGTAACCCCAAGGGCCTCGACCGGATTGAACTTGTGACCTAAGGCCTCGCCGTCGGCAACATGTCATGGGCAGACAGTTCAACCGATTAAGCTTACCCTTGGGGCTAATTTCATCATAAAACATGTAAAACATTGGTTATTGAATGAATTGAAGTGTTGTTGGAAAAAGAGAGGACAAATATTCAAAAACCCATCTTTAATATCACATATAGATCCAAAGATTGAGGATACAATAAAGCACAATGTTACAATCTTGACAATTAAAGAGTATAAGGTAATGAATTTTTTGACCTGTAAACCATATTGCTCGGCATGATATTTATTGTCCCCTTCGAGGCGTTCCACTTCAACATATTTATCAAATGAAGCATAGACATCTCGGCAACCTTTGACATCTAGCTGCAGATCTGAAATATATATTTGGCATTGGACAAAATTAATCAAGCAATAAGAAAATGTACACGAAACAACATACAGTAAATTATTAAATAATCCCAGATTGAAGAAAAATACCATAAAATGACTCTTTCCTTGTTGACTTGTAATCTACGTTTATGCATTCAATGTAATTCATATGATGGCCCTCAAACAGTTGCTGTATTGTGCCCTCAACAACTGTCCCCTGAAGATTACAACAAACAAAATAACTTGATATTATTACAAGCCCATCCAACCAAAATATAATTAATCACCATAAGTATAAAAACAAAAAATTATTCTATTTTGTTTATGACCGGTTGCGTTAAAAAGATTGCACCTTCATTTTGTCTTCTAACTTCTCAGATAACACTCTATTCAACTCCTGGACATCATGTTGCATAAAAGAATCATACGTGTCCCATCCAAAAGATTTCGTTAACTCCTTTGTTGCAACACTGGTGTCACTATACTGGAGCTTATAAAACAAACTCTGTAAAGCCAATGGAATGCTGCTAGATGGCATGTCATTTTCAGTTGTGGGCATATGATACACAGCCTGATAGCCATAAAAATGTCCATCATTATTAGTAGCTAAACTTCAAGAGTGTGACATAGTTTACTGCAAATGGTGAGGAATGAAAATTTCAATTACTCAAAATATGCTTATACCAAGTCAGCAGAAGCGAGTAAGATAATAAAGAAGACAGATACTTATGGACACTAAATTATCCAAATACTGTTGCTTGTCTAGCACGATACAAAATTGTAAAGGGCAAGAAGGGTGGTATTGAAAAACCTTTCTGAAGTAAGGAATATGATATAGTGTCTGAAGAAGTGAGTTCATATAGCATGTTGCTCCTTGATTCTTGAGCCCAACATAACCTGTTTCTTTCTTTGAGTCATAGGACCAATAGTCAATTACTCTTCGGACAACAACGTCCGCTTCTATTATGAGAGTATCATTCACCAGATAACCTTTTGAATGGTCATACACATCTCCAAGCGGCATAAACGATGTGAAACCCCAGTCACTCTCTCGGGTATTGAACTGATGTTGTGTATCTGCGGAAAAAAAAGGCACAGCGCTAAATTAATGTCACAAAGAAGATGACCTTGGATGCACTTCTTTAAGTATTTGCAACCATAACGCCAAAAAATTGAAGACAGAAGAACTAATGGCCAGGTAAGGTGAATGTGTGGTAAAATTTACTCGCACGTTATATCATCACCTATTTCTAATGTACAATTAGAACAAACTGATATTTCATGTGAAGTTGGCTAGCCTAGGCAAAGAACTCGAGGAACACCCGGGACCCCCAACTTAAATATTTCAAAATGTCAAAAGCGTCAATTTTTCCCCTCATCAAACTCGATGTTACAAACTGAAATGAAAATAGTAAATACCTTAACTCGATGTTACAAATTGAAATGGAAAGAATAAATACCTTTCCGGATTGAATACTTAGGGCTAATCTGATTAACAACAGCCAAGCTGAATTGTGCATATCTGCTCCAACCATAAGGCAATGTGGCAGAATCCGCCACATCCAAGTACATCGATAAGTGATCCACATTGTTTCCCTTCGGAAAAATTAACACCCGCCTGCCTCAGTTCATCGCGATTAGACACAACAAAATCACTTCTTGGATACTAGAATTAACGGCAAGTATTATCAATAAACAACTTCATAACATAAGCTATACAGTGATGCCAAATGGGGGTCTGGTCTACTCGATCTGTTAAAATTGCAAACCTATGCCAGCAATAAAAACACTAAAACAAGGTAAAATTCCGCGCGTTACGGCTCTCCGGCACTAGACCTAATTCCCTTTGCTGATTATATTCGGTTGCAAAACCCCCTCGGCTTATAAAAACGAGTAACAGTAAGCCCATTTTTACTCAATTATGCGGAAAACACATAAGCATGAAGTAGCACGAAGCTACAATCCACTTACCATTTGTAACCTCCCACGGTAAAAATTTCTGAGTAATGCTTCTTTACATTTAACCTCGAAAAATTTTCGATAGACCAGGTAAATCGAGAAGAAGGAGGATCGTCCGGGGGTTGATTCTCCACGGTACTAACCGTCTCTCCTTGCCCTGCAACTGGGGCGAACCATGATATCAAAAATTACACTACGCTTAACAATTCTGGAGACACTTCGCAGAATACGGAATTTTGCTTTCAGAGGCCCTCGTTAAAATGAGTTTTAAGTCATTCCGGAATATGATTTTTTGAAATTGAATAGTCAAATTATACATTTGCTCATTAAAATTGGTATTCAATCTCGTTTTGGGGGGGAGGGAGAGAGCGCGGGGGTTAGATGCTTACCTTCCATGGGCTGAGCCCCGTCATTGAACTCGGGATGCGGGACCAGCATTTCGTCCTCTTCCTGCTGCTGAGATCAAGTCACGTACACAGACAAATATATATTGAATTACTCTCTGTTAAACCCCTACGATGGATCGAAAAAAACCCTAAGATCCCTTTCCTGCGAATTGATATAACCAGGGATCTAATCCCCCCGGAACCCGAACTCCAACAACAAACCCCAAAACCTAACAGGACTATAAGAGAAACAAATATAGAGAAAAACAGAACGACTGACGTGAAATGCATAAAATCAATCGGAGAGAAATGTTTGAATGAAAGGTTTGTGAAATGGATATATACATCTAAAGGAGGAGGGGCCATCATTGTCATTGCGTTTGCGGGTATATCTGTTGATCCAAGTCGCCCCTCTGCAGAAGCCAACCACCTCCAATAACAAAACCACTTGCCTTCAAATCCTTTCTGGATCGATCGATCGGAACAAAGATCCTAAAAAAAAATTATGGGAACACTTTAATTTGATTTACTTATTATTATGTTATATTGAATGGGTTCGGGCAGACCTTGAAATCAAGGGCTGGTATGAGTGGGGTTTGAAGGCTTATGTATATTAGTTTTTTTCGGTGTTTGTGTTGGGCACTCTTTTGGTGCTTGTTTTTCGCACTCTTTGATATCATGTTTGGTGACTGTTTTTTTTTTATTATAAATGTATGGTTATGTTATTTATGGGATGTTATACGTTATTTTGTTAGAGTGATATATCTCTTTGTTAGGATATAGTTTCGTACTAATATTTTTTTTTTTTTTTATTTATATATATATAAATAAATATATATCTCTTTGTTAGGATATAGCTCTGTACTAATATTTTTTATTTTTTTATATATATATATAAATAAATAAGTATGTTTTGTTAAATGTGTATGTATTTTTAGTTTTTCTAAGTTTTTTTTTTTTTTTGAAAGATTTTTTTTTTTTTTTTAATATATATTTATATTTTTTTGGTAAGGTTTGGTAGCTTAAAATTGACTTCAATAAAATGTCTCATCTCTAAGGATATATATAAGTCTGAAAGGCATCTTCGAGAATACTCCTACCATCAAGTTATAGGATGGCTAGGGCTAATGAATCACCCATCATCTTACTCTTCCAACAAGCTATGTTTTCATTCTTTGTTCACAAGTGAGTGTGGGTCCCATGTTTTGTTTCTGGATCTCAGTGCCAAGCACTAGAGGTATCCTGCAAGTTACAGGGGGTTACCCTTCCTTAATAGATCATGTTATCAAACCCTAAAACCCATTGTTCAAAAGGCTTGACTTCAAAGCCATACAAAAAGCTTCCAACTCATGCATTGCCTCCTAGGATTAGAGAATACTCATGCATTGCATATATAAGCTTGAAAGGCATCCTCGAGAATACTCCTACCATCAAGTCATAGGATGGTTAGGACTGATCAATCCCCCTTGTCACCTTACTCATGCAACAAGTTATGTTTCCATTCTTTGTTCACAAGTGAGTGTAGGTCCCATGTTTTGTTTTTGGATCTCAGTGTCATGTGCTAGAGGTATTCTACAAGTTATAGTGGGTTGCCCTTCCTAAACAAATCATGTTATCAAACCCTAAGACCCATTGCTCAAAAGGCTTGACTTCAAAGCCATACAAAAAGCTTTTGATTGATCGGCTCAATTCAAATAAGCTTGCAATGTTGCAAGGAGTCCCTATGTGGGATGGGAGTTTAAGGTTGGCCAACCTACATATGCAATACTTGCCTTATATAATAAGATGGGGGGTGGGCAAGATGATAAGAGTAGAAGTAGTTTGTTTTGTAATATTTTTTATGGGACAAAATCATTTTGTAATACCCAAACCCACATAAAAATGGTGCATTCAATGCATTGTTGTTATACAACGCAAAAGGCAAAATATAACATGCAAAGTGTTGTTGGAAATAAATAGATAACCAACACAAACATAAGGAACAATAACCTTCCTGTTTACTTGATAAGAGAGACATATAGTCAGAGATAGGGTTGTTACACAACTTTTCCTCTCTTTTCTTACTTCAATCCAACCCTTGTTTGCAAATTCTTGAGCAGATGTGTCTTTTGATTGACCTAGTTGACTCCCATGTTACAACTTTATAGAAGAGAATGATTCCCCTCCCTTTTCCATGTGATCCATCAATTCCACTTGTTGAACCTCTCCAAGAGGAACAATGTCTAAGGACATCAGCAAATCATATTGAAAAGTATTGATGTTAGTTTCTTCTCATGTGAAGTTATTGTTTCCAACTATCTGTTTTTTTATCTTTGAAGTACACATCCCAGTTCTTTGCTAAAGTCTGTAGCCTCCCCTAGATGGTGACATTCCTCAACACCTTGCCACCGAGTAGCCCTATGATTATTTTGTTTTCTTCTCTCCCCCCCCTACATTGAGATTTTTGAGATCCTTTGCATATTAACAAAATACATCGAGCAAAATATTATCGAGTTCCCATGAGCAAAAAATGAAATGTGTCTAAAAGCAACATCTTTGTAGTCCAATTTTTTCTTCCAAAACTTATTAGCTACTTCCATCCATATTTCTTCAAGAAGAGTAGTGGTAAGATCCACTTCACCACATAGCCTAACACGGGTTGTGATATGCGTTTGGGGAATATAATGAAACTTCCCAAACCATTTTTAATGGAGGTCAGAGATTTAAAGTCCTTAGCACTAAAAATGGGAAGCATGACTTACATTGAATTTGAAGTTAAAGTGTTTGAAAAATAATGAAAGGTGAGATACCAAGGTTTAAGCATATACCAACACATCCCCAAAACCAAGGCCCAAAATAAAGGATATGTTCCTTATCCTCAACATAATCAAACTACGCAATGAAGAATCCGCGATGACATGGATAGATGTATGTTTATTCTTATATGAGGGGTTTCCAAACTAGAGAAACCCAATGATTCAAGCATGTGAGTTGAGGCAAAACTCATTAAAACAATGTACTAATCCACATGCCAAGTAAATTTCTTCTTGAATTGGAAATTAACGAAGGGAGATAAAAAAACATCAAATCATCCTTCTAAATAATGAAGCATCCAACAAGACGAGAATGTGAAAAATTAGCATGATTTGCAAATGTCAAAACCTCTTTTAAAAGTCTTTCTTCAACCCACAAGACAAGAAACTCCCTTGGGGAGTGAACCTATTACAAGAAACGAGGTTAGGAATGCCATTGAGTGATGTAAAGGTAGGCTCACAATATGAATGGAAAATGTAGGGTCACTAACCAAACTAGAGAATCACCCATTTGAAACGTGGGGATGTCATTTATACAAATCTCTTACTAGAGCCTTTTGGGTGTTCTCTTTAAGTGTGTTAACTTTAGCAAATTATTCTAGATGTGAGATCTTGTCAGCATCTAACCTTCAGATTGTGATATGATTTCTCTCCACAAAATTCTTGATTATGGGATAAGATCTGCAACTAGTAGTAAGAGACAACTAGACACCCAAAACCTTAGCAACAATTACATGTAGGAGCAGCTAGGAAATAATTCAAAATTTGAGGTTGTGGTAGTTGCCTTTGAAGACAATTCATAAAGACCTTTCTAAACTAGTTGGGATGAAAAAAAAGCAATAGCAAACAACACTAATAACCAACTAGATTTGGAATACGAAGAGTTGCAATAATGACAATTGCAAAAAGACCCTTGAAAACCTTATTGTGGGCTCCTCCCATAACTTTCGCATTAACATATGGAGCACGTGGTCGTTATGGATGAGAGCCCTCCCTCCCATTATTGACCCTAATTTTTTTTATATTGCCCATTTCATGATAAAACTTCGTATGGCCATGGCCAATTTTTGTTAAGTATTAAAATCAATGTAGATAGTATAAAGTTTTCATTCCCTCGAAGTTTTAGTTGTATCATAATTTTGATTAAWTTTTCATGCAAAGCTTCCTTCTTKAAGTCTTCATGTGCCTGCAAGTACAACTAAGGCGATAGTGTAGATTTTATTAGTAAATAAGACACAAAATTAGATCGGAACAACAAACAAAGTATACAAGGTAATAAAATTTGGAGATCCTTTTAGTTTGAAGCTAAAACCCCACATACCTAGAGACAATCTAACTTGGCGCCATTGCCCTAACCTTGTCCTTCAACAAAGTTATTACAAATAACAAAATGTTATTTACAAGTTTTCCCGCAATACTTTGAGTAGTATTGCCAAAATGTTACTTACAAGTTTGTAATGGGATCTTTTGAGCAGCATCGATGGATGTTTATTCTAAACACAAATACATCACATAAATCATTGAAGAAAAGAGAAGAGACATCGATGTCGTGCTAAGTATCGTTGCATATCAATAACTCATTGTCGCCAAAAAAAAATTAATGTCATAACAATGACTTTAAATTCATCCAACCCAATGATATCAAATTGGGTATGAATAGTCATGTTAATGTTTAGTCATTTTCAATGGACATTAGGTTGTAGGTGCACATACTTCCTTGTTAACATGGACTTGCTCATGTTGAACAAGTGGAGTGAGGTTAGTGAGTAATGGTGCAGGGAAAATGTGGGTGTCTTGGTGACAAATTTCTTGAAATCCCACTCAATGTGTTGTCCCCATATTAGAAAGAGCATTTGCACCCCATTCCCTACTCTTCAGACATGATTTAATAAATTGATCAAAGGCATTAAGATAGTGGAGGATCTCTTGTGGGGAGGTCTATGATTATCCAATGTGCTTCCATCTCTCATATTCCCCTAATTGCATTGGCCTCCTAGACTTTATCGATTACAAGATGGGAATCCCCTTCGAGAATAGGATTTGATGCTCACATTGAGGGCTATTTTCAAACCTAAGTGAAAGGATAACATTCATGCCTTGTTATGGTGGAGATATCTATAATATATGCATAACATGGTATTGGTTAGCCCGTATCATCCCTCGAGATGCCTCCTATCCCTACCCATCCCAAATCCCCATTTGAAGTGCTATAAAAAATTAGCTTGATGAAAGGGTGTGCTAGAGGTACCCATGTTATTATTGGAAAGCTAACTACCAAATCCGTACCTATAGCTTGTAAAATAGTATGGATGTTCACTATCTATAAAGTTAGTCATAGTTGTTCATCTTGCATGCCTATTTGATCTTCCAATTGTCAATTTTTTTAAAGAATGGTTTCATTGATATTGCAAATGATTTTTTCCTTAATGAAGGTGAGTGGGTTCATTCTACTTGTAAAAGATCATTTGGTTCCTTTCTAATTAGATTGACCAAGTGATGAAACCTAGCACAAGTGCCCAGATTCTCTTGCCAAAATGTGAATTGAAATTGCCCTTTGGCCATAGACAATTGGAAGTTGAAATTTCTTGTTAAATTGAGATAATATATTTTTTATTTTCTTTTTATATTAAAAAAAATTAATGGTTGTCTAACCTAGCATTTTGGAGTTGGGTTTTCCATTTGCTTAGAGATGGCAATGGGGTCAAGCCACACTTCATTCCAATCATGTAGAATGCCTACATACAAACTCTTGGGACATTTTTTGTCCTCTTACTTGAATGTCAGCAATTCAATGAAATGGGGTTCAAATGAATGCCAAATTTGTCGGCAAAGATAATGTTTCATATTTTGATTAGTATGTATTGTATCATCCCCCTACTTGCTCTCTTCCTTTTTTCCATCCTCGATATAGACCACGCTTCTCAAGGTTCCTAGTGAAGTTGGGCTTACTATTTTTCCTATCGACTTGGTTATCCCTACTCATTTGGTTGCTCTCATTCCCTTAATCTAGGGTGATATTGTTGCATCTTGACTTACTTGGGTCATCTCGTTGCAAGTCTTGTTGTTGATCGGTGCGTGATTTTGTTAGTTTGGGGTTTTTCCCCTTCTACTTCAAGTCTGTATTATGTCAAAAGTGCAACCTCTATGTTAAGGCACGTGCTTGCGATGTTTCCTCTAGATAGCATGATAATTTGTTTTCATGAACTTGGCTCTGCACTCTATACACTATAATACCTTTCTCTATATTTCTAGAGTCGAGGTGAAAACACTACCATATACCACTAGTTTCAACATCTAACATCTTATTATTCCATGCCCAAGTAGGGAATACAGTAATTAAAGTGCTTTGATATGTGTGTAGTTGTATTTATTATACCTTCACGAGGATTTAAGTTATGGTTTTTTAGTTGTATAAAGTATTTTATCCGGAGTATTTACCACGAATGCCCTTTAACCATCTTATTGTTGATATTTTGCCAAAAAACAGTTATTTGAGAATCAATGGTGGCAACTAACACCCGACACCTCACAAGTTTCCATGGCCCCTAACATACACCTCGTCTAGGTTTTAGTTGATTTTTTGCCATCTTTGCTTTCAGTTTCTTTCAACTATCAACAACAACACACCCAATTATAGAGTTGGGGAAATAACACCACGTCCATTTGTTAGGAAGCCTTAAGTGATTCACAACATTTCTATGTTATATAGAATGTATTAGCCATACATCCTTTATATCGATAAGTTTAAACTCAAGCACTGGTCAAAGTTATCTTCTTTGAGGGGCTCTTTTCGTCCAAGAGATCTTGCAATGTTCTTGTTGTTTGGAAATTCAGAGAATATCTTCTATTGGTTTATGCATAAATGTCAAGTAAATGTTTCCCAAAATTACATGTGGAATTTAGTGGGAAGAGTGAAATCAATATGTCAAAAACTTCACAGGAAGGAACAACAGAAGCTCTATATTTTATTTTAATTGTCTCCCAAATCTAAACACACGTCAATTCACAAGAAATACTCGTCACAAAATATTTTTCATAACTTTCCACTAGAATTCAAGTTATCTACCAAAACTTACAACAAGTTTGTGCAAAGATTCAATTATGTATGTATTTTACATAGTCGACTAAAATTGTTTATTTAAAATGCCTTGCTTAATAACAAAGTCACATTTTATATCTCATCAATTAGAAAAAAACAAAAAGCCCAAATTGACATTTTATCCATTTTTTTTTCCTTAATTAACTTTTGTTAGAAGTTGTATGTGCTACTCAATCCCATGGAATCAAAATCAACTCAAGGTACCATGGAAAAATCATGGACTTTTGTAGGCTTTTAGCTGCATTGGATGCATTACATTATCACAAGCTTGAGATGCATTGGACTTGTCTTTAGCATGACACTTTTGTAGATGCTCATATAACAAATACAATCAAAGCATCACTTGTCCTCAACGATTTTGAGCCTCGATTTACTAGCAATGTACATAAAAGTTATCATATGTAAATTAATCAATTAATTAAATGACACGTATAACCTTAGGCAATATAATAATAAACTCATTTTCAAAACTATCTCTTTATTCCATAATTTACATGGCAAGATTCATAGTGCTAAGATTTATACTTTTAAGACTGTTTTTTCCAATATAAATATCTTTTTTTTATTCATATGCAATCACTTTTAATAAATCTGATATGAAAATGTGCTACGCACCATTGATCTATTATTTTGAGTCTCCATGCATGGTCATTGTAACTTCAAGATGCTTCCATAATGGTGGGCATAACATGTCTTGACTCTATATAAAATGTGAGAAATTATAGTTTGTTTCATTTCATAAATAATATAAATTATGTACACCTTAGAAATTATAGTTTGTTTCATTTCATAAATAATATAAATTATGTACACCTTTAACCATGCATTCACTCACATGTATCTTTGCCGATGGTTAATGTGATAGAACAAGGTGCCTTGTTTTAACACGTGTAGTGTTGAATTGTGCATGTCAACTTTAGCTCAAACCTTTGCATGCTACACAATGTGAGTTACCTATATATATAATAGATTGGTTTGATTTTTTATTAAGTTGTAATGTTTAGGGAGGTTGTGAGATCTATTTTTATTCAGTTTTACGGGGTTGTTAAGTGTCGTTATGGTTAGCAATTAATATCATTATTCATCTGAAAAATTAGGGAAGAAGGAGGAAATTCATGGAGCATTGGCATTTGGTTTTTCATTTTGAATGCTTAAGTGTGAGATGGTGAGGTGATCTTATTTTTAAAAAAGAAAATACTATAGTTGTTGCAATGTATCTAAATGTTAGTTAAGTCCATTGTCATTAGTGTAAATCACCTCTACAACCGAGATTTTATATTGCAATGTATCTAAATGTTAGTTAAGCTTGTTACTCCCTCACGTCTAGGGGTAACTAGAGGAGATTTTTTCTCATATGATCCATATCATAGACAACAATTCCACATATGATATCCCTGGTTCTCCACGAACAGATGATCTATGATGCTTCCCATATATTGTTGAACTCACTCTCTTTTGATGATCGTGGTGCTTGACATACTGGAGGTAACTTGTTTAATACTTCATATTAAGTGTTAATGCCTTATGTACTTGTCATGAAAGCAGTGATCAAGCGGTTGAGACAAATAATGGATCGTGATGCTCTAAATTTGTGCCTTTCTCCTTATTTCACCTTGGTGGTTATCATCCCCTCCTAGATATGTGTTGTCACTCTTGGGTAGAGTTGTACTACTGGGGGGCTTTGATAGGGATAGCATGTCCATATCCAAATACATACATAACATTCTCCATCTTTCCCAATCTTCGTTGTCTCCTCTTTTGAGTTGGTGGTCATATGTCCCACGTATAGGTTCAAGCCTCATAATTTGTGCATAAACCCATGAGAAGAAGGAGCTTGAATGCTCGAGGTTGACGCAACAATATATATATATATATATATATAAAGGAAAAAGAGCACTGCACTAAAATCAAAATGCAAAGGAAATGAAAGAAAAAAGAAATGACTAAGAAAAAACCAAAGAAAAGAAAAGCATGAGCAATGCCCCCTCGCTATGAGGCCATCACCCCAAGCTCTATGCAATGAAAGTGTATCTAAAAAGGGACTAAATCAAAGTCAAAAACCCAAAAATGTTAAATGAATAAAGAAAAAGGCAAGCAGGGGTTTTGAAAGACAGAATGTCGAAAGGGCAACTCAATGCATAAGTGCTTCCTCATTACAAAGGCGCTCATGTGAACGGATATAGTATGTAACCTTGCATGACTATGCATGCCACTCATGGAGTTAAACCCCAATCCATACCATTTATCATCACACATGCTTTTTTATGGGTTTCTTAGGAAATACTTCTCCTCTTCAGTATTGACACATGTAATAGGGGAAAATGATAATACTCCCAGCCTTAAACTTGGCAAATTGTATAAATTCTACAAGTTATTGTGAAGTTTGAATATGATGCTTAATGTGATCTACCTAATGACACTTATATTTGACATGGTTTACTTATTATGTTGTATAGGACTTGTGTATATGCCCCCAGATCGATTGTCACATTGGGTCACTTGAGCCCCTCCTTGGATGATGTACTTCGCATGGACATGATATGGATATGAGTCTTAGTCCTTTGGAGGATCTCGAGGCATCCATTTTATACACTTGTTGGAGGTCGTCTCACTCTTTATGGAGGACGTTGGGATTTCCTCGAATGATGCTTAATGTGATCTACCTAATGACACTTATATTTGACATGGTTTACTTATTATGTTGTATAGGACTTGTGTATATGCCCCCAGATCGATTGTCACATTGGGTCACTTGAGCCCCTCCTTGGATGATGTACTTTGCATGGACATGATATGGATATGAGTCTTAGTCCTTTGGAGGATCTCGAGGCATCCATTTTATACACTTGTTGGAGGTCGTCTCACTCTTTATGGAGGACGTTGGGATTTCCTCGAGGACATCACACTTTTAAGATAACCTAGAACCTTGTGAGAGGATGTGGCACCTTTTTAAGCGGACGTTGCACCTTTTGGAGGTGAATTTACACCAAGAGGATGCAATGTTGCACCCTTTGGAGGGAACGTTTCACTTCGGATCCCATACACATGCCTCTTCACACCTTTTGAGTGAGCCATCCACCTTGGGAGATCACATGTGCCACATGTGTGAGTTCGAGGATGCATTTATGGTGGACGTTTTAGCATTTTGAGCACTTTACTTCATCTTGGGAGCATCGTTAGGGGTCTTGTTGACCTATCCCCTATTGTATCGTAGAATTTTAATGTATTATGGCCTTATCTCCAGGGTTTGTAAAGAGATAAAGGCATTATTATATTTTATTAGGGCTTGAGCTAGGAAAATAGTGGTATTTTAATGAGAAGGGCGATAGATCTCTCATATAAATAACAAAGCACTTCTCATTTCTAAATCATTGATAGAATTTATGGAGAGCGATTACTTGTCTATTATTCTTCTTCTATATTTGTTATGGATGGATAACCATAGCGACTTCTTTAGGAGATGTCTCGTGGGTTGTTTTTCAACTTTCATGGATGCTCTTGGCTAAGGTTTTGAAGATGAATCAATTTCTTGAATAATTGGTCTCACCTAATCCATTGGATGATTGTTTATTAATGATTTTTAAGTGTAGATGTACTTCTACAGTGGTGGTAGTGCACTCTCTTGGTGGTTTTCTTGAACAAGTCCCTTCTTCATAACTCTTGGAAGGTAAATAGTGGAGTATCTTCCCTTGAATCATCTTGAAATGTGTAAGGCACTAGGCAGATCTTCTATTGTTTGTAGTGGACAACCCTAGATATCACCCTATATCTACTTACATTCTCTCAAGGGCGTCCTTATTGACCCTATATGCCATCCCCCCAAAAGTAGGCACTAGTCTTCTCCCATCTAGTCAATCTAAATATCAAAACTTCAATTTTATCTTTGTTTTAGGGTAAATCTAAGGTTTTTTTTTAGCTTACATTCAATTTCCAACCATAAAAAACCTTGGATGTCTAGGTTTTTCTTACATATTTTTTACCTAAAATTTTAGAGTTTTCTTTCATGTTTTTGACCTAAAATCGTCTCTCTTGGAAAATCATCATAGTTGGTTTGTATTACAACAATTTTAGGGCTAGATGTCTTGGTTTTATTGGCTATTATATGCTCTTAAATTTTCAGAATTAATAAGTTACTTAAACCCTAGTTTTATCCATTGTTTTAGCCCTAACTTTTACTTGTTTATAATCTATTTAAGGGGTTGAATTGTATAGTTGTTATAACTTGTCTTATGCTGCACTTTACATATCTTTTATACAAGTTTTAGAAGAGCCATAGGTAATTTTAAGATTTTTCTTGTTTGGGGATTGTTTTACATCTAATAATAACTTGATAAACCCCCCTCACTTGGCCTTAAAGCATATCAAACCCAAATCTGGAATTTACCTTGAATAATCACCTAATCCACAACTTGTTTAATATATCTAGTTGGTGATAAATTGGGTAGCTATATAGGAGACCTTAGACTTGATTGTATCTTGCCTTAGGAACCCTAGAGGCTACTAGGGGAGCCTCCATTGTGTTGGATTTGTTCTTCACTAAAATGACTGAAGTTGTTGCTTAGGTGATAGTGGTAACATCTCCTTTGTGTATATGTTGCACCATATGCTTCTCATCACCTATAAAGGAATAATGAGGAAAATGCTAAGTTTTTCCTTCTCCTGAACATGTGACCATTTGTTTCCTCGGGCTTGCATGGTAAAGGAAATAGTAGATACTCTACAATGCTTATTTATCACATGTCCATGACATTGTCTTCAACACATATATTACTCATCATAATGTACCCAACCACCCTTGTGCTTGTTGGGATGGTGGGGCATTGGAAATTTTGTCCAATTTCCCTTCAATTACACACATTAACAATTTATTTTTTACTAGAAATTGAACAAGGGATTATATTAAACGGTTGCACCAAAGGCAAAGCAACATCAAAATTTACAAATTTTTGAATCTTTTAAAACATAGTTCAAGTTTATAAGTTGTCTATCAAATAAAAAATATAGAAACTTATAAATTCGGGCAGTGTAGTTGCCATAGATTCTAACATACTATCCTAGAAGTAAGATACATTTAAAAAACTTCAATGTGTTGTGTCAATGTACTGCTCATCCTGCATTCCAACTGTTCTCCAGTTGTTTTCATATGTTTCCATTAGCACTGCTTTGTGCCTTTCTTGAGCTTCACCTGGTTGATCTACCTAGTTAATTGATCCTGAATTTGATGTTCATGGGGTGACCCTAACTCTGTAATAATTTCATTCATGTTCAATCATATTTAATCTTTGCAATAGTGTGGTCACTATCATTTCCAACTCATGGATTCTTTGTCTTTCATTCTCTCTTTCCCGTAGATGTCTTACTTCTTGTTCTAGCTTCTCTGTCTTTTGAATGAGCATGATCATAGTTTGCTCGATAGTAGTAGCTTTTTGTCTTTCTTAAATGAGACTTTCAGTTCTGCCGAGGAGGAGTGAAACAATATTCTCCATGTTATTGATTCTACCTGTATTTTCACCATATTGGGCCTAGATTCCTTCAAGTATAGCTTTGAAATGTTTCAGATGCCCTTTTATTTCATTTGAGATAGGGTCTATATTAATGAGAGATCCCTAATTTACAATATTATTGTCGTTGATCTTGAAGTGCAAAGTGCAACAAAGGGATAGCTCAGAATTATCATCCAAGGGAGGACTGGTCACGATGTTAAATGAAAGGGCTTGAAAATTCCACGGCTTAAATCCTAGAGAATGACAGAAGGGAGAGGGAATATAAATAGTTAACCAAATTACCCAAATACCTTCACTAAAAAAACCACACCCTGATACGAGAGTAGAGAGAGGGTTAGTAGATATGGCAATGGAATTCCAAGTCCTAGTACTACAGAGATGGCAGAAGGTCGAGGGCAACCATAAAATCCTAAGAGAGCTTGAAATAATGGGAGACTCACCTAAAAAACTAGATTCGGGAACATAACTTGAGAGGGATTGAAAATAGGGAAAGAGGAAGCAGGGAGGGCTAGAAGGAGAGAACAAGAAAAAAGGAGAAGAAGAGGACAAGAAGGAGTCGAAACGAGTGAAAAAAAATCCTAGTAGACAAAGGAATCTATCGATGGAAACCCTATCAATGTCGAAATCAAAATGATTCTTGTTAATAGCAAAATAAATCAAATCAACAAGATCGATGCAAGCCTGTAAATACCTGGATACTGGAGAATGATGGACGAAGGGAGAAACCTAAGCGAGGATGTAATCTTCACTTTCCACTGGTCTAGGACCGAAGCCGATCCATCAAGGCTTGAACTCTGAACCTTCAATGTTTCCCATACTCACCTTCACATATATCCAAGTTGCGCACACGCCTGGGGTATTATTGACATGACTAAGCTTTAATGGAGAGGGTGTCAACAAGACCTTAACACCTCTCATATTGTCCTTGCCACCACCATGTTTCATTTCAACCATTAAGGGACTAGATTGATCCTTGATTCCCCATTAACTATCATTTGTCCTTTGTTTAATCGTGATCCCATTTTTACGTATTTATCATCTTCTTCGTTGTGGACTCTTTTGATGTGGAAGAGTTTGGCATTGCTTAAGAGTTTAAGGATAACAATCACACGAAACACGATGCCTCTAAATGTGTTTCCTCCTATTATGTTCTTGTGGACTATGTTTCTTATTACAATCATTGAATCGTTGCAAAAAATGAGGTTACTAATTTGGTTGGAGTGGGCGAATTTGCGACCTGCATAAAGGGCAAAGCCTTCTGCTTCATTGTTGGTAAGGGTTCCAAGTTCCCATGCAAAATTGGTAACAATATATCGTTTAGGATTGAAAATAATCCCCTCGGCACTTGCTGCCCCTACACATTAACAACTTTGATACCAATCTATATATTAATATTCTTCCCTATCACATGATGCAAATTTACATGTAGCATGACATGTAGGTTCGTGCAAAAATCATATAAATATACATGAAATTCATATATAAAATTATCCCTCAAGCAGACAACAACATATAAGTACACATCATGAACATCATTTAAGACACATATAATAGAATGTTTATCTTGACTAATAATTTGCTCCAAGAACCTATATATGTGGGTTGTTCCTCCCAACCATAGGCATCGTTGCACTAGTTCTTTCGGCAACAGGCGACCCCCGAGTTGGGGCCATGAATCCAAAAATACTAACGAGATCTTAAGTATGTCTATATTCCCCTCTCTTAGCCCAAATTCCCATTGATTATACATCATGTTCACTCACACAAACATCCCAAATCACCATCTCTCTTTCCCCCCTTCAATATGCACAACACAAAGAAGTGGACCCCCTTCTCTACAATGTAGTCCCTTGGGTTGTTGCATTTATTTCCTGGGATCCAACACGGATTGGCCATGAAAATATCAATGTTGGTATCTACAAGGATTCACAAAGGCAATTTCGCAATAGAAATACATGTAGGTAACATAATAACCCAACTCTTAATTTCCATTACCATCACAATTCATCCTCCGTTACAAGTTTCATTCCCTTATTGTTGCAGCTCATAAAAATCTCCCATCATGATAGAATGAATGACATAATGATGGAGAGAATGCCCCTTAGCTCCCCAAAAACAAAGAAAAAATATGCATGCTTTGAACTTGCCACTTGACACTTAAAGAACTCCACCTAACTACCTTAGCATGCATCCCAATGTTGATTTTCCTTTTACATAAGCTAAGGTAAAGTACTTTGGGTTATAATAAAATATATAATTCTTTAGCTTTGGGCCCCTTTATCCCCTTTTCATCACTCTCTCATGGAATCACAACCTCCCATCATTTTAGTCCCCCTTTGTCTCACAACCAACGATGTGTTTTTTATTAATAACTTGGATGTACATCATTTACATTGCTTTTCCTTTGGCCAAACTATTGAGATCATAGCCTAAATCACATATATTCATTACATACATTTACGAGGATCAAAACTGGGGTGTTACACTCATAGCGCACATTAAACCACGAGTTGAACACTTCATTACTGAAAAATTGAGACAAGTGGTGCCATAAATATTATTCAATGCATGTGGTTCTTATGTGTGGCATTCCTACTTGTTTGAGTCATGATGACTGATATATGAACCACGCTTCTAAACAATATAAACCAAAGTTAATACATCCATGCATGTCACTGTCATTTGATTGTCACCTTTGAGAAGTTGTTTTGACATTCAAAAGTACATGTATAATCTAATCTCATTGGAACTCTGGATTCTTCAAATATTTTCATTACCAGAAAAACACCAATCACTGGAGGTTTTAGTGGAACCACTTCTCCCTTCTTTGGTTTTAGCGAAGGTAGATGACCAGAAGTTTTAGCATATGTTTTTCTATTTGGTGCTCTTAAACCATATTGTTGCACCAATGTGTAACCCTACTAGACACACTAAGGTAGGTTAACATATTTTATAAAAATTATCAACATTTTTTTCCAAGCAACCTTGTCAATGCACCCAATAGATTAAATAACCTTGATGTTCCACGTAGATTTACCCGCACCGATGTGTAATCCTACCACACATATTGAGTAATGTTAAAATATTTTTAATAAAACATCAATTAAAAAAACTATTGTTTGGTGCATTTGTTATATTTACCTACATTGATGTGTAACACTACCACAACATATCGATGTAGTTTAAAAAAATATTAATTTTTTTAAACTAGTGCACCTGATAACTACACATGCATAGGTGCATCTAGGTATGAGGCACATCGTGGCATTGTAAGAGAAAATTTTAAAAATAACTACCGAACTAAATTTCATTTGTAATTTTCATTTAGTGATTCAAGCCACATAAGCATTGATGGTCACTAAGCCCCTTATGACTGCCCTGCTATACGATGCTACTAGATCACTAGATTTCTCAATTCTTTCGAATCCATGGTGGATTTGCATTCATTTTGGAATTTCGCAAGTGATTGCAATTTTTCATTTTTTCTCTCCATGGCAACCATGCCTCTTCAATCGACAAGAGACCAATTAAATTGATTTCTATCCCTTTATTTACAATTTTCGTGTTTTAAAAAATAAAATTAGGCTTTAATTTCACTTTTATTTTATTTTTCATTTTTAAAATTGTTTTCCCTTGTTTTGCATCCATAGCTTTTAGCTCGCACCGTGCGGTGCTTTTACAGGTCACATCAATCGTGGTGCTTCCATACAGTGCAAGCGCACCGAAGCGTTAAATTTAACAAGAATAATAGATTTTTAACATAAATTGTTAGAGTTTTATATTAAAAGAAGATGCAACCAAACTAGACAACGAGATAATACAAAAGAATGTTGCACTAGGTTCAAAATTCAACATGTTTACAGGATATCTGATATGAAATAAAGATTTATCATCCTTCACATAAGATTTGTGCTCGAATAAATTGTGTAAAAGAATCCTTAAACTAAAATTGGTTTACAATACATAAAAGTGAATTATACCAAAGAAGAATATGCAACCAGAAGAATTTTCTCATGTTTTATAGTGCACCAATAAATGTACGATTGCATTGTGGACAATGTGCCACTTAACCTTACATGCATCGAACAATTTTAACATTATCCTCATGAATTTCTTGTGCTATCGGGTGCACAAATTAATAGTGGCGCACCACTCACCCTCGTTAACAATGGCAAGGGATGTTAATGCTCTATGTCATTTGTAGTGATTTATATCTTGTATAGTACCAAATTTGAATTACATATTTAATGAATCATATAATTGTTATTTTATGCATGCCTTGATCTTAGATTTATATATTTTTCTATTAAATTTTTTATTTGAACCAGGCATAGGGACCACAAGTGAATTATTTGATTTTGTGGCCTTTAGAGGCACTTACGAGGGAACATTTTTCTTTCATTTGAAAAGTCACTATGTGGAGTAGAAGTTTATTATGTTTGGCAATATGCTTTATGTATATGTCATTCGGTGATTCATAAACTTCTTTCAACTCAAATTTATAGTGTGTTGGAATTGGTTTGTTGTGTTGGAGTTGAAGTTCCATGTAATGTCCCCGAGTTTAGAAACATTTAAACATTTTAATTTTTTATAGTTTATGACGTGGAGGAATTGGAAAAGATTTATGTGAAATTATATCATCATATGCATTGATGATGGATATTTTTGTAATCTTTGTTTTTAATTTATTTTAATTAAAAAGAAACAAATTGATTAGAGAATCGAGTTACAAAGAGTAAATCGTCATTATTCCATGGGTGAGTGAAAAGGATAAAAACCACCAGAGTAAGTTATTATCCATGGGACAAGTGGAACCCTACTCCCAAAGATGTGGGATGTGAGGGAACAAGCTAGCACAAAGTTAAGCCAAGAAGATTCCCTAGGGTTAGGGACGAGGCCAACTTGAAAAAGACCTAGGCAAGCTATTTTATACAAGCATGTTACGATGGAGGACGTTGCTCAGTACTTGTGAGGAACTGATTTTGATGGTTCTGGACAGAATCAAACTTTGAGAAATCTGGAGAAGGTTATACAATTTTAGTCCCTATGGAATAATGATTTAGGCTCAGGGGTGACAAGAGTAAGTAATCTTGGTTGTTCGCGTCTATGGTTGGGAGGAACTGGTTCTCTTCTCAGTTTGTTTCCCAAATTTTGAAGCAAACTCATATAAGTTTCCTTGCTTTATTCTTATTTGTTGTATTAAAGAATGACACATATTTATAGTAGAAAATAAATGAAAATATATATATTTCTGCGTTCTTTTATTACTAAATTTGGTTGCAGCAAGAAAATATTTATATGCCTACATAATGTTATCTACTTTGAAAGAAATGGTTCTTTACAAATATTACAATGAGAAAGAAAAGAGTTCATATGATAGTGTGTAGATTGCTATTCATATAAAAAGATTATTATATATAAATATTGCAGAGAGGAATATAAAGAATCCATTTTATACACAATTGAGAAATAACATGTTTTTCTTTATGTGATATATTTCTCTATGCAATTGTTTCTTTTCAAAAATTAACTTGTTAAAAAGGACAAAAGAATGCATCTTGGGCCTAAACATATTGATATATACAGTGAGTAAAATATGCATTCAAATATCAATTGATATACATCATGGCGACAAGTATAAGGTTTTTAACCAAAAACCTATTTTGATATGACATAAAAACCACTGCATAAAAGTTACAGAGAAAAAATACATAAATAATATGAGATGATACAAATAATATTTACAAATATTTTTCTTTATATACTGAATAGAGAGGCAAGAACATCAAGAAGAACTAACTGGTTTTATAGTTCAAAGTTTAAAATACTACTAGGGTTTTCATTTTCAAAGAAACCCCGAAGCCAATGACTATGAAGTCTTGACATAAGGAACATTAATAAAATATTTATAACAAGTGAAACCCTCGACCCGTCTCCGGGATCAGAGTAAACTATATGATGTTGGTAACTAATAAATCAAAATAAAGGATGTTTATAAATATGGAATGGGTAACATATTAGATAGGTCATATAAATCTGTTCTTTATATTCATCAATCAAACAATAATAAATTTGTAACCTGGCTTTGATACAATGAGCTCGTATACGTTTTGGAAAGGAGGTATGCAAGTTACTTAACCTATGACGCATGAAACTGAACTCTACGTTCACGCTCTCAGTCTTGGAATGATGATAACTTGTGAGGAATTACATGAAAACCACCAGAACACAAGCCTGACATCGATGACCATTATAGTTTGGCTTCAAGGGGTTTTAATTGACCCTGTACAAAACCCATAAACAAAAACTTATTAGATATTATATAAACGATGTCTAATAAATGTAATAGATAAACTACAGGTAGTGAATGGAATCGTTTCTTACCTAGGATATGAGATGGCTATCAAATATGCTGATAGGTAAACCATCTTTGTTCAAGACCAAAGTATCTCTGTGAAAATACCACGAAAATGAGGTTAGCAAATATACAAGATAATCTGGGTAAGAATACAAGTCATTCTACTGTAAAATCGTAACCAATCATTGTTAAGTTCATTGGGTTGGGTTTACCACCCAAGAATCAAAACTTAATGAGTTAAATTGTACATATAATCATTTCTTACCCTAAAGCTTGATTGCTCATCAAATACGTTGGGAATTAAAACATTTGTATGTGGTAAGGTATGATGTATAACCCACAAACAAAGGATTAATTATTCAACTAAATAAAACTAGATAGGAAGTAAACAATGCCATTGTAAGAAAAAAATAATTCATATCCAAATCTTGATAATTACGTTGAGATAAAATATAAGACTAAACTCTTGTT
>SNQJ01S0001549.1:163904-225365 GCA_010110895.2 Picea sitchensis
TCATTGGGTTGGGTTTACCACCCAAGAATCAAAACTTAATGAGTTAACTTGTACATATAATCATTTCTTACCCTAAAGCTTGATTGCTCATCAAATACGTTGGGAATTAAACCATTTGTATGTGGTAAGGTATGATGTATAACCCACAAACAAAGGATTAATTATTCAACTAAATCAAACTAGATAGGAAGTAAACAATGCCATTGTAAGAAAAAAATAATTCATATCCAAATCTTGATAATTACGTTGAGATAAAATATAAGACTAAACTCTTGTTACCAGTAATATGCAAACATCACTTCTCACATTGTTTACCTTGAGGCTTGAAGGAGACTAAGCATGTTGTTTTAGGGCAAAATGTTAAACCCAAATCTTGTCGACCCGCATGCAAATCTATGGGTAATTATTTATACGAGGTAAACAAGCACAAAAATAAAAAATACCAGAGATAACCTAATCTATATCATCCACGATAATAGAGGAATAATTTACCTTTTACAAGCACTGGTAATTATTGTAGCAATGGTCGAGCTTGTTTGCAAGTGCAAAAAAATAATTGATGAAACCCTGTATCCCACAGAACAGAGCGTAATGTTTCCTCGTCTCACCATTCAACTATGCCGAACAACAAACAAGTTCGAAACTTGGATATCATGCCACATTTAAGGGTGGTAGTGCTGGTTAGGAATATGATTGTTAGTTTTCATAAATGACGCCAAGATGTGGCCCATACTAACCTTGCTTTAGCGGATAACTATGCATTTAGCTATGTGTTTACTTATGGTTAACAATTAAACAAGTGCATGTTGATTCCAAGTTCATAGCCATAACATGATGGATGAACGATCACTTTGAGCAACAATTGTAGGTGTGGATTGTGTTGGAAATCATGAAGATACTAAGAACGATGTTGGAATGGTTTAAACTTTATCAAGACATAAACCATGGCATTCATCCCATATATATGTATGCTTACCATTGTAGCATTAGAACGATGATTTGATCAAATGGCTAGTGCATCATGACTTAAAGAAAAGAGTTAGAATTATGTCTCTCATGGATGTAAAACCTTTGTATGGGGTTGGTCTAATTATTTAACAATAAAATTTATAATCATTAGTTCATAATTAAAGATTTAACCCTGGTATTTAGGGAGTTTCAATAAAGGTAAAATGTAAATTTACCTATAATGTGAGTTGTCTCCAATCCTTAGAAACATGACATGCCTACCATATACATGAGTAAGGATGAGTAAAATAGTGAGACTACTTGATTAAAATCTTAGGAGGAAAAACTAACAACATAAGCTATAATACATGTGTATGATAGAATACTTGTGTATTATTGCCAATTGTTGTGATGGTAGAGTTGAATTATGGTACTAAATGTTAGTGAGCCTTTAACCTGTCATGGCAACACCATGACCATTAGATAAGAATATCAAACGATTGTATGCGAAAACAATTATTTCATTTTTTTACAATGGAAATGCTAAGTATAGTTGTACATTATACGTTTGTCAAAGTAATTTTCTTAAAAAAAAAAAATTTGGTAAGAGGAGATGTTACAAATGGTATCAGAGCATGGTTAAAACACTACGACCTTATGGGCTCAGAGCAAACAAAAAATTGGTTTATGTAATACATAAATATTTTATAAGCAAAATGATTGACGTCATTATGTTTTGCACATATAAAAAACAACAACTAAGTATTATAGTTGAAGAACCTGGTAAACCAACTCAAAGTGGACCATGAATGTATGTGGAATCGAACAATGATTAACCACAAGATAATTCTATAGGACTGTTGGAAATCATGTGTAATATAAAAGCAAAATTGTAAAGTATAAAGGCAGATAATGAAAGACTACTCAAGGCTAGTAAAGAACAAGAGAGTTAAATGAAATTCTTCTTAAAAACATGACTGATATGAAACAACTTAGACAGATAGGACAAACTTCCAGTAATTCCAAAAAGGAACTTTCTAATGAAGAGTCACAAAAATGTAAAGACTATCAAGCAAACAATGACAAAACATAGTTGTTAGATGAAGAAAATAGTGAAAATAACTCAGATGGCGACACATTGCAGAAAATTATACCTAAAAAAAAGAAAAGGAAATGGCAAGAGGAAGAATTGTTTACCGAGTTTAAGAAAATTAGACCTCCTAGTTTTGACGGTGAGTCTGAGAAGGAAGCAAAAGCTTGGCTTCTAAACATGAGTAAATATTTTCAAATTTACAATTATCCCAAAAATTTGAGGGCCAAATTAGCTATGTACCAATTGAATGGAAAAGTTTCCATTTGGTGGCAGGGGACAAAAACGATCAACAAGATTACGAGCTATGAGTTGAACTGGAAAATATTTAAGAATTTTTTTAAACAAAAATATTTAACAGAATGATATTATGACGAAAAGGCCAAAGAGTTCCACAATCTTAAGCTGGGATAGTTAACCATTGAAGATTTTGTGACTAAATTTGTAAATTTGATGAGATATGTACCTTAACTTAGGGAGGAGAAGGCAAAAGTTCAGAGGTTCATGAATTGTTTGCCTCAAGCAAATAAAGGCAAAATTGAATTTCTTAATCCAAAGACTATGGATGAAGCAATAAAACATGCTAAATTGTGCCTTACTCTATTTAAACAGAGAATTGAAAATGCAAAATCTTGGCAAAACAAGCATAAGGATAAGTTTGATCCTAAGAAGAAATTTTTTAAACATCCTCGACAACCATCACATAGTGCATTAGTAAGAAGAAACAAATTTGTTGGACAATAAAGTGTATCAGTGCAAAACAACAATAAACCTATAGATTTTGTGAATAAGACAATTAACAAGACAATTACGACACCTCTTAAGTGTTGGGGCTGTAAAGAACCTCACTTGTACCGAAATTTCCCTCTAAATAAAAACATGAATCAGGAAATACACAACATTTAGAAAGTGACAATAGTAAATGATATTGCTCGAACTATTCACAAAATCAATGTTGCCTTGGAAAATCGACAGGTTGACCACCAATCTTCCATGGTGGAGATAGAAGGGATGTTAAATCAGGAACATGTATCTATATTAATAGACCCTGGTGCAAGTTTGAGTTATATTTCACCTACAGTGGTAGAAAACTGTAAGCTAGAAAAAGTCAAACATAAGAAATCATGGCTAGTTCAACTAGCGACGGGAACAAAAAGGAAAGTTGTTGAAATGGTAAAAGACTGTACAACGAACATGGATGGAATGGAGACTAAGTTAGATCTAAATGTTTTACCTTTAAGGTCTTATTATCTGCTCATAGGCATGGATTGCATGGAGAAACATTCAACTCTTGTGAACTGTCGTGACAAGACTTTTAACTGTTTATATGATTTTGGCAAAAATAGAACAGTAAAAGGGATATTGTGGGGTGTGTCGGTAAGACAGATCTTCACTTTATAGTTAAAAAGGAATGCAAGGAAAGGCTGTGAGATTTATGCGATGCACATATTCAGAATTATTGAAGAAACAAATGAAAATGTATTAACTAAGGATCCAATACTGAAAGAGTTTCAGGATGTGTTTCCAGAGGAAATTCCAGGATTACCTCCAAGTTGAGACATAGATTTCACCATTGACTTAGTACCCAGATCTGCACTAGTGTCAAAATCCTCTTACCGAATGAGTACTCCATAATTGATAGAACTTAAGATGCAACTTCAAGAACTGTTGTATAAACAATATATCAGACCCCGTGTGTCTCCGTGGGGAGCACCAATTTTGTTTGTTAAAAAGAAAGATGGAACTTTCCAATTGTGTATTAGACAACTTAACAAGATGACTATTAAAAACAAGTATCCTTTGCCTCGCATTGATGACTTGTTTGATCAGGTCGGAGGAGCTGATATTTTCTCTAAAACAGATTTTCGGTCAGGATATCATCAGGTTAGAATTAAAGAGGATGACTTTCATAAAACTGCTTTCCGAACTAGATATGGACACTATGAATTTGTAGTGGTACTTTTTGGTTTAACAAACACACCTACTACATTGTGTGTTTAATGAACAGTGTGTTGAGAAAATATCTTGACAAGTTCATAATTATGTTCATAGATGATATACTGATCTATTCAAAAACCAAAGAGGAACATGAAGAACACTTGGGAATGGTCTTCCAGACACTTAGGTAGCACCATATGTATGCAAAGTTTAGTAAGTATGAATTTTATCAATATAAAGTACAGTATTTGGGACATGTAATTTCAAGTGAAGGGATCTCAGTTGACCCAGAAAAGGTCAAGGCCATCCTAGATTGACAAGTGCCAAAGGATGTGTTGGATGTCCGATCTTTCATGGGCATCACAGGTTATTACCATAGGTTCATATAATGGTTTTCTAAACTTGCTTATCGAATAACTTCATTGCAAAAGAAAGGAATCATATTTAAATGGACATAAAAATGTCAAGAAAGTTTTGAAAAAATGAGACAATTATTAACCACCGCACCTATCTTGAAGATAACAAATCCACATAAAGATTTTTTGGTTTGTACCGATGCCTCAAAAGAAGGGTTAGGAGGAGTGTTGTTACATGATGATCATGTGATTGCTTATGAATAACGAAAACTGAAAACTCATGAAAATAGTTATGCAACACATGACTTGAAATTAACCCCTATTGTGCATGCTTTAAAGATGTGGTGACATTACTTGTTGGGTAGGAGATTTTTGTCAAAAACAAATAACATCAATCTTAAGTACTTTTTTGATCAACAAAACTTGAATGCAAGACATGCAAGATGTTTAACTTTCCTAGGTGAGTATGATTTCAAGATAAAACATATTAAAGGAAAAGAAAAGAAAATAGCAGATGCACTCAACATAAAACTACATGCAATTTACAACAATAACATGCAAACTGATTTAAGACAGAGAATAAAATCAGTAGCAGAAAACAATGAAATTTATAAGAAATTACAGGAAAAATGCAGAATAATGAATATGTTGTAGAAGAATCGAAATTTAGGTGTAATCAAGATGGTTTAGTGCAATATAAAGACAAAATTTATGTTCCAAACACCACATATTTGAAAAATTTAATATTGGCTGAAGTACATAAGAAACCTTACTCGAGTCATCTAGGATACCAAAAGACTATAACAACTTTGAAGAAATAATATTTCTGGCCCGGATTGAAAATTGAGTGGTTGAATATCTTGCTAGGTGTCTTGGGTGCCAACAAGTTAAAATTGAGCACTGTCACCCAACTGGACTATTGCAGCCAATACCCATTCCCGAGTGGAAATGGGAAGTAATCAACATGGATTTTATTTTAGTACAACCCAAAACTAAGAAACTGGATGATTTTATAATGGTAGTAGTAGACAAACTCACTAAAGTTCCACACTTCACTTAAGTGAAATCAACTCTTAAAGCTATAAACATTGCATAAATTTTCATGAAGGAAATATTTAGGATGCATGGTATACCCAAGACTATAATTTCAGACAGGCACAAAAAAATTACCTCGAATTTTCGGAAGTATTTGTTCAATGGTTTGGATACTCAGTTGAATTTTAGTACCACATACCATCCTCAAACCGACGGTTAGACTGAAAGGGTCAACCAAATTCTAGAGGATATGTTGTGAATGTATGTGATGGACTGTCCCACAAAGTGGGAAGAGTACCTTCACTTGGTTTAGTTTGCATACAATAATGGTTATCAAACCTCCTAAAAAATGAGTCCCTTTGAGGTGATGTACGACATAAAGTGTCGAACACCTGTTAGTTGGGACAACCCGATTGATAGGATTATTTTGGGCCCAAATATGCTAAAAGAAATGAAAATAATTGTTCAAAAAACAAAATGGAACTTGAAAAGTGCACATGACAGACAAAAGAGCTTTGCAGATTTAAAAAGAACACATGTAAAATTTAAAGTTGGAGATCGGATTTATATTAAAGTTAGACCTAGAAACAATACATTGAAATTGGGAAAAAGTACCAAGTTGGCACCACGTATTGTGGGCCATTTCAAGTGCTCGCAAGAGTGGGGCCAGTGGCTATCAACTTGCACTTCTGACCAATTTAAAAGTTCACAATGTATTTCATGTTTCATTATTAAAGAAGTATGCACATGACATAACTCATGTTATCAATTGGAATGTGATTCAGGTGGAACCCAAAGGCGAGTTTCAGGTGGAACCATTAGCTATTTTCGACAGGAAGGAAATTATTTTGCGGAACCGAGCAATCGCTGATGTTAAAGTGCAATTGAGACACTTTAGTCCCGAGGATGCTATTTTGGAGATGGAGGAAGCCATGAGAAAGGCACACCCATCTCTGTTCCATAGCTGATATACTTAGAGTGGAACACCGAGGACAATGTTCAATTCAAAGGGGAGAGGATGTAATGTCCCACATTTTAGAAACATTTAAACATTTAAATTTTTTATGGTTTATGATGTGGAGGAATTGGAAAAGATTTATGTGAAATTATATCATCATATGCATTGATGATGAATATTTTTGTAATCTTTAATTTTTTATTTATTTTAATTAAAAAGAAACAAATTGATTAGAGAATCCAATTACAAAGAGTAAATCATTATTCCATGAGTGAGTGAAAGGGAGAAAAACCACTGGAGTAAATTATTGTCCACGGGACAAGTGGAACCCTACTCCCAAAGATGTGGGATATCAAGGAACAAGCTAGCACAAAGTTAGGCCAAGAAGATTCCCTAGGGTTAGGGATGAGGCCAACTTGAAAAAGACCTAGGCAAGCTATTTTATACAAGTATGTTATGAGGTAGGACACTTCTGACTACTTGTGAGGAACTGAGTTTGATGGTTCTGGACATAATCAAACTCTGAGAAATCTAGAGAGGGTTATTAAATTTCAATTCCTATGGAATAATGATTCAGGCTCGGGGGTGACAAGAACAAGTAATCTTGGCTATTTGTGTCTATGGTTGGGAGGAATTGGTTTTCTTCTCAGTTTGTTTCCCAAATTTTGAAGCAGGCTTAGATAAGTTTCCTTGCTTTATTCTTCTTTGTTCTATTAAATAATGACAAATATTTACAACAAAGAAAAAATGCAAATATAGATATTTTTGCGTTCTTTTATTATTAAATTTCGTTGCAGCAAGAAAATATATATATGCCTGTAGAATGTTATCTACTTTGAAAGAAATTGTCCTTTACAAATATTACAATGATAAAGAAAATAATTCATATGATAGTTTGTAGATTGCTATTCATGTAAAAAGATTATTACATATAAATATTATAGAGAGGAATATAAAGAATCCATTTTATACGCAGTTGAGAGATAGTTGGGTTTTCTTTATGTGATATATTTCTCTATGCAATGGTTTCTTTTCATAAATCAACTTGTTAAAAAGGATAAAATAATGCATCTTGGGCCTAAATATATTTATATATATAGTGAGTAAAAGATGCATTCAAATATAAACTGATATACATCACGACGACAAGTTTAGGGTTTTTAACAAGAAACATATTTTGATATGACATAAAAACCACTGCATAAAAGTTACAGAGAAGAAATACATAAATATTATGAGACAATACAAAGAAGCTTTACAAACATTTTTCTTTATATAATGAAAAAAGAGCCAAAAACGTCAAGAAGAACTAATTGGTTTTATAGTTTAGAGTTTAAAAGAATACTAGGGTTTTTGTTTTCAGAGAAACTCTGGAGCCAATGACTATGAAGTCTTGGCACAAGGAACAATAATAAAACATTTATAAACTTATTTATAACAAGTGAAACCCTCGACTTGTCTCCAGGATCAGAGTAAACTATACGATGTTGGTAACTAATAAATCAAAAGAAAGGACATTTATAAATGTGGAATGAGTATCATATTAACCAGGTCTTATCAATCCGTTCTTTATATTCACCAAACAAACAAAAGTAAATTCGTAACTTGGATTTGATACAATGAGCTCATATACGTTTTGGAAAGGAGGTATGCAAGTTACTTGACCTCTGAAGCATGAAATTGAACTCTACGTTCATGCTCTTAGTCTTGGAATGATGATAACTTATGAGGAATTGCATGAAAGCCACCAGAACACAAGTCTGGTATCAACGACCATTGGAGTTTGAGTTCAAGGGTTTTTAATCAACCCTATACAAAAGCCATAAACAAAAACTTATTAGATAATATATAAAAGACGTATAATAAATGTAATAGATAAACTACAAGCAATGAATGTAATTGTTTCTTACCTAGCATATGAGATGGCTATCAAATATGTTTATAGGTAAACCATCTTTGTTCAAGGCCATAATATCTCTTTGAAAATACCACGAAAATGAGGTTAACCAATATGCAAGAGAAATTGGGTAAGAACATAAGTCATTCCACTATAAATCATAACCAATCCTTGTTTAGTTTGTTGGGTTGGGTTTACCACCCAAGAATCAAAACTTAATGAGTTAAACTTTAAATATAATCGTTTCTTACCCTAAAGCTTGACTACTCATTGAATACGCTAGGAAGTAAAACCTTTATATGTGATGAGGTACGGTGTATAACCCACGAACGAAGGGTTAGTTATTCAACTAAGTAAAACTGGATAGGAAGTAAACAATGCCACTGTAGGAAAAAAATAATTCATAGCCAAATCTCGATAATTACGCTGAGATAAAACACAAGACTAAACTATTGTTACTAGTCGTATGCAAAAATCACTTCTCACACTGTTTACCTTGAGGCTTGAAGGAGACCGAACATGTTGTTTTGGGGCGAAACGTTAAACCCAAATCTTGTCGACTTGTTTGTAAAGCTCTGGGTAATTAATTATACGAGGTAAACAAGTACAAAAATAAAATTACCAGAAATAAACTAATGTATATCATCCACGATAACACAGGAGAATAATTTACCTTTTACAAGCAATGGTAATTGTTATAGCAATGTCCGAGCTTGTTTGCAAGTGCAAAAGAATAAACGATGAAACCCTCTATCCCATAGAGAAAAGCGTAATGTTTCCTCATATCACCATTCAACTATGTTGAACTCTGAATGAGTTTGAAACTTGGATATCACGCCGCATTTAAGGGTGGTAGTATTGGTTAGGAATAGGATTATCAGTATTCATAAATGGCCCCAAGACGTGGCCCATACTAACTTTGCTTTAGTGGATAACTATCCGTTTAGCAATTAGTTTACTTATGGTTAACAATTAAACAAGTGCATGTTGATTCCATGTTCATAACCACGATGTGATGGATGGATGATCCCTCTAAGCAACAGTTGTAGATGTGGATTGTGTTGGGAATCATGAAGATACTAAGAACGATGTTGAAATGGTTTAAAATTGATCAAGACACAAACCATGGCATTCGTCCCATATATATGTATACTTACCATTATAGCATTAGAACAACGTCTCGGTCAAATGACTAGTGCAATGTGACTTAATGAAAAGAGTTAGAATTATGTCCCTCGTGGATGTAAAAACTTTATATGGGGTTGGTCTAATTATTTAACAATAAAATTTATAATCATCAGTTCATAATTAAAGATTTAACCCTGGTATTTAGGGAGTTTCAATAAAGGTAAAATGTAAATTTACCTATAATGCAAGTTGTCTCCAATACTTAGAAACATGACATGCCTATTGTATAAATGAGTAAGGATGAGTAAAATAGTGAGACTATGTGATTAAAATCTTAGCTGGAAAAACTAACAACATAAGCTAGAATACTTGTGTATGAGAGAAGACTTGTGTATTATTGCCAATTGGTGTGACGACAGAGTTGAATCATGGTACTGAATGTCAGTGAGCCTTTAACTTGTCATGGAAACACCATGACCATTACATAAAAATATCAAATGGTTGTATGAGAAAACAATTTTGTCAAGTAATTACAATGGAAATGCTAAGTATAATTGTATAGTATACATTTGTCAAAGTATTTTTCTTAAAAAAAAATTGTCGGTAAGAGGAGATGTTAAATTCCATATAATCATGCAACATTTTATAGCTAAAACTATAAATATCACCTAAAAAAGTATGCATTTCAACTAAATATACCAAAGCTAATTTTTTATTCTAGAAGCCATGAGTTATGGTCCCAACATGCTTCCACTACATCATTCTAATTTTGCCATCGCATATCAAATTTTAATCAACCTACAAATCATAAGATATTGCATCACCCTGCCTATGAATTGCTCAACATGTATGAAATATATTCTTTCTTCTTTCAATCAATTTGTGTTTGTACTATGACTGGCATAAATCGCACTAGAAACTCAACTAGCAACCCACCTTTACAAAATTGTTCAAATTTTTCATACTTGCATCGCAAAACAAAAAATGAGGGCTTCTTGTATCATCTAATCTAGAAATCGACATGATTAAAATATCGGCTATGAAAATAATGTTAGATAACAATTAATATAATTCAACCATAGTGCCATACCCAAAAATATTTTGTTGATATCCAACTACAATTGATAGTTGGTTTCCTTCTTCCACAATTCATTACCCCGAATGCTTTAAATGAATCATTTTCTTCAATATCTTTTATTTCTCTAAGCGCTCAACTATGTTTATGTTTATAAATATTTAGGTGGTACAACACCATTAAACCCCTATGCCAAAATCACTTTATTTGCATAAATGAAAGCTTCATTCCATGTTGTAAATCCTTTTGTACATCCAAGTATTTCAACACTTCACAATAATTGTGCATCTTGCTAATACATTGTTGTCTATTGATAAACCTCTTGCAAAGCACACACGATTCAATTTCATGCGACTGAGGCCAATCTTCTTAATTGACTCTAGGCTCTTCAAATAAGTTCCATGTATGCACATTACAACTTCTTCGGTAGAAAAGATAGGTTTCAACAACCCTTCTAAGTCTATCAACTCTACACCATGTCCTTGGTTTGCTCTAATCAGGGCACACCTTTTTCTTCTAGTAAACTAAAGCATCACTTACTATCCCTCTTAACTACATCTCTAACACCATCAACAATGTGAGAGTGAAGGGAAAACCCTACATGAGTTATCATGTTTAGATTCAAAAAATCCTTCACACCACATATCCATCACTTCCAATGTTCAAATTCAATTCAAAATATTTATGATGCGAAACATATTACATGGATTGATTCATAATATCAAATTGATCACTTACTCATATGGCGCAGATTGAATTGAATTTGTACATTTTAAGTGATGGATAGTTGGTGGTGAAATATTTGTTGAATTTGAACATGACAACTCATGTGGGAGTTCCCCTTCACTCTCACATTATTGATGATATCAGAGAAGTAGTAATGAGGGATAATAATCAACGCTTTTGTTTACCAGAAGAAAACGGTGTGCTTCTAATGAGAGCAAGCCAAGGCCACGCCACAAAGTTGATAGACTCAAAAGGGTTGTTGAAACTTATATTGTCCATGGAAGAAGTTATAGTATGCATACATGGAACTTATTTGAAGATCCTAGAGTTAATTAAGAACACTGGGCTCAACTGAATGAAAAGGAATCATGTTCGCTTTGCAAGAGGCTTATCAATAGAGAATGGTGTAATTAGTAGGATGCACAGTGACTATGAATTGTTGATATATTTGGATGTACAAAAGGATTTACATGTTGGAATGAAGCTTTTCATTTATGAAAACAAAGTGATTTTGACATGGGGGTTTAAAGGTGTTGTACTAAATATTTTACAAAGATAGAAATTGTTGAGCGTAAAAGAAATAAAAGATATTGAAGGAAATATTTCATTTAAAGTATTTAGGCAAATGAATTATGGATGAAAGAAACCAACTATCAATTGTAGTTGGATATCAATGGAAGATCATTGTTGGCCATTGGTGGCAATGGAACTATTGTTGAATCATATTAATTATTATCTAACTTTTATTTCATAGCGAATGTTTTCAATCATGTTGGTTTTTAGGTTGGACGATACATGAATCACTCATTTTTGTGTTTTGCAATGCATATATTATAAATTTGAACACCTTTGTAAATGTAAACTGTTGGTTGAATTTCTAGTGTGATTTATGCTAGTCATAGTATAGACATAGAGTGATTGAAAGAATAAATAATATTTTTCATGCATGTTGCACAATTCATACATATGATTATGCAATATCTTAATATTTTTAGGTTGATTGAAATTTGATATGTCTAAATTAGAGTGGCACAACATAGGTGTGGTGGACCCATAACCCATAGGTTCTAGAATAAAAAAAATTGGCTTCGACAGATTTAGTTGCTCTGCATACTTTGATTAAGTGATATTCATAGTTTTACATATTAAATGTCGCATGATTATATGCAACTTCGACTCCAACACAACAAATCAATTCCAAGACACAATGAATTTGAGTAAAAAAAATATATGAATAACTTAATCACATATATAGAAAACATATCGACAAACATAATGAACTTCAATTCCAATGTAGTGAATTTTCAATTAAAAGACAAATCTGAACCATGTAATCCCATATGTAGAAAATTCTCCATTTTAAATTATCATAATGGATGAATGCTTATGTGAGCAATAGATTTTCTCCATAATGAATTGCTAATGGTTTCCATTTTTTATTTAATGTTATAGTCAATGATTTTAATGATGGGATAATGTGATCAATTCATAGTAGCCCTAAGGGTTAGCTCAAGTAGTCATGAGCTAACTGTGAGATCTCTCATATAAGTTGGGGAGGTCATGGGTTTGACTCTCTTGATGCCCTCAAGGTTAGGTTATTAGAACTTAGGCATTGATGGTTTACCCTATTTACCATCCATGGATCAAGGGGAAGTACTGGGAGGATTTTCCACGATGTTTTCCTTGATTCATAGTATGTATGAAATTATTCCATTGATATTGATAAATGGTTGGTGAAATTTGATAATGATAAGCATCATTGTTTTTATTCCAAAACCATAAATAGTATTATTTTTTCATCATGAGTCTCATTTAGTTGGTATTTGAAACATTACTTAGGAATGTTCAATAATTTTTATTTATTTTAATGATTTTGTGTTTAAATAATAGTTCATTTCCAAATTAATAAGTATTTGAATTTCAATTAAGCTTCATATTGATCACAATACTTACTTATGATTAATCAAAGTGGTGCATTAGACAACTAATTACAATTATTATTTCCAAGAAAAAATTGAAGCTTTATATGCAAGAAGAAAAAAGTTACATTCTGTATGTGCTTAAAGCACTAATAAAATGAGAGTATGATGTAAAGTTAATCAGAGAGAAACTCTAACAAATATTCTTCTAACTCTTTTTTTGCCATGGAAAAACACTCATAATTTCATTTTAAAAATGTGAATTTACACTCTTCAAATGATTTGTAGCATTCTTCATATCATCTAAGGAATCTAGATCATAGTAATGACCTAAAAAATGAAACTATCTCACTCTATACAATGGTCATCATATACTTTCCTCATATATATGGACCTTCACAGCAGAAAAGTATCAAAAACAAAAATATCGTTGGCCCTAAAGAGCTCTAATTTCCTTCCATAAATAGTCCAAAAGTCCCATTTATACATCAATTGTGCACTAAGGCATCAAACTATACATATCACGGGAAAAATATGCATAAGAGAACCATAACATAAAAAACCTCTTACAAGAAAGATAGTTGCAAGCGTTTAGCAACTTGGCCATCCCTTTCGTCACAAACGTTCCATTGTCTTGGATCTAGTAGAAGACCATCTTTCAAATGCCCATCCACCAATATTCTTCTAACCTATCAACTACATATCCTATATTAGATTTAAATGGCACAAAGGCCTACATAAAAAATATGTCATATCCATAATGGTCAAACAAAAAATATAGTAAAATTGTGTTCTTAGAAGTCTGGGATTTCAACAGGTCTCACCAGAGCAGAGATACATAACATAAATAGGTAGTAAAAACAAGATATTAGAATCAAAGGGAGAAAGTTTCTCTTCTCGAATAAGGATATTGTAAAATTCAATGTACAAATATTCAAATGCATGTGTAAAGGTAGTGTAAAGATAATTAGATAATCAAAATACAAATAAAATTTGGACTCACTACCAACGACAAGGGAGAACTTAGTGAACTTGGAGCGATATGGAACGAGGAATCTGAATAATTGGACATTTGATTATCGAATTCCCCCACCTGCATTTCTGATCTAGATTGGAGCATTATATTATTTTTCATCTATCTCGATGCTTTATGGGTGAAAAAATTGGAAGAATAAACTTGTAGAGCCATTTTAGCGACTGATCAAAACTTGGAAAATTGGGTCCAAAAAACCGTCTAAAATCTTCCAGAGCCATTTTGAGGCATCAAATGACACTTTTTTTTTATGGTCCAAACATTACTATTGATCCATTGTCTACATTATACACACAAAGACCTTTCCAATGGTGCAAGAATCACCTCAATCAAAGTTCGTAAGCGAAAGTTATGCCTTCCACAAGTTGACCTATTGTATTGATCACCATGGTGCGAGTGGATACCATGTCAACCTTCATTACTTAAACATGCAGGGCTAGCCATGTAGTGTATTTTTTAAGAACATTCTAAAAGGTCCAAACTCGATCACTAATTAAGGGTCGAGGAAGTGAATTCCCTAACCCTAAATGAGGTTCCATTCTATGTTATTGTATTTTGTTCCATAGTAGAGAAAACCAATTAGGAGTGGGAAATTAGAGAGAATAACATAGGGGGTTAATGTTCTGTGGCAACCTAACATGCCACATGTCTCATGTAACTCCATAAAGAGTACCTTTTCCTTTGTACTTGCATTATTTACATACCAGAGAAAAGAGCGTAGAGCAACCTCACATTCTAGCTAGGTTTTCTCTCGTAAGGGTTTCCTAGAGCAATTTTTTTTGTTATTTTATGGATGGTGTATGATTTTATTTTATTGTTCTCTATTTTCCGCATTTTATCTATTTCATGCATAAGCAAAAAATCAGTGACTAAAGATTCTAGAATCTAAAGGAATTTAACCTTCATAGTGTAGATTTCAATTTTATTTATCAGATTTGTTGTGACGAACTATTCTAGTGGAATATCCATGGCAGATTACAAATCATATTGGTATCAAAGCATGTTTTCTTTGAGTATTTGTGGGAAGTTGCAGGATCCAGGAATCAACTTAAAGAGAAGTCACAAAAACCTTAGTCATGCAAACGAGTCTATTCATAACAACCCTTGAGATCCAACACAAGAGAGATTTGAGAGGTTGGAAGCAGAGGTCATCGATATCAACTGCAAAATGAATCTCCTCATGACATCTCTAACAAGAAAGCTTGGACCGTTCGAAGAGGTTAGAGGCTCTAATTCAGAGATTGGATTAGAGGGGAAATAGGGAGATAATGAACACCCATAAAAGGATTTGTGGAAAGAACACGAGAAAGAGCAACCAAGTTCAAGTGTCATTAACCCTTCATATTTCCTATTCGAGATTGAAGCAAAATTAGAGATAAATCCATACTAAGGTCAGATCAAAGTGTTGAAATTGAATCATTGGTTGCAACAAGTAGAATTTTATTTTAGTGTTCACCATATAGATGAAGAGCAAAATATTTCATTTGCTAGATTGAATTTAGAGGGCCATGCTTTAACCTGGTGAGAAAGTCATACAAAAACACTCAGACTGGAGGGTGATCCACCAATAACTAGGTGGGAGGACTTTAGAAACTTCATCATGCCCCAATTCTACCCTATCAGGTATGTAGAGGACCAATAGATCCAGTGGAACTAATTTAGGCAGAGGTAGGGGCATAATGTACAAGAGTACACCACTGAGTTTAGAAAGATGGCCATCATGCTCGGTATATATCCTAAGAACCCAAATGTAATCCTCGAGTATATTGGGGTTTACATAGTCATCTATGAAAGTAGGTGATGCTCTTCAAGCCAAGGGCAATGGATGAGGCGTATGTACAAGCACGATACCTGGAAAACATAGGCCAAAAGAAGGGGTAGTGAAGTGGTTCTAAGAAGAAAGAGCAACAAGGATCTTCCAAGGAGGGGAAGAGGAAGTGGAAAGGGGGAAAAGATAAGAAGACAAAAAACACTACACATAAATGCAAATACCATAGCAACCATTGCAATCATTGCAACATTGATGGCCACATTGAGGAAAAGTGTTGGAAACTACATCCAAAGCTGAATCCAAAGAACTACAAGAAGGATGGAAAGAAAAAGAAACTTCTAGCCATAGACTCGAGCAATCAGGTTGAAAGTAGCTTTGATGTGGATGAAAAGATAGTCTGCACATCTATGCAAAAGGATGTGAATCTGAGTAGCCTTCATCAACAGGAAGTGAAGGACATGACCAAGCTCTTCCACATCAAGATTCAAGTAAGGAAGACTAAGATAGATGCCATGTTTGACTTTGGTTCACAAGCTAATCTCATAGCAACAAATATGGTCAACAAGCTTGGATTAGAGGTTCACTATCATCCTAGACCCTATCAATTGGGTTGGGTAAACAAGGATGTAAAGATCAAGGTAACAAAGCAATGGAAGATTAAATTTGCTTTAAGCATTGATTCTATATATGAAGTAGAATTTGGAGGTATGCAGAGTAGTGTTTGGAAGCCCCTACATGTATACGAGGGATATTATCTTCATGAAGAGAGTCAATCGATAATTCCTCATCAAGGACGTGAAATCCTTCATCATAAACGCGCACAGAGGAAAATACAAAATTTCATTGGTAAGTGCCAATCAAGCTAAAAAATTGACTAGTTCTAGCAGGAAATATGTTTTACTTTTCATAAGGGAAAATCAGTCTCGTGAAGAGTCGTTAAAAGTAAAGGCATTCCTGGAAGAGTGTACTAAGGAACAAAAAAATGAACTGGAGGAGTTGCTAAAGGCATATAGGGGAGTGTTTTAGGATCCTAAAGGGATACCACCTAAGAGGGAAGTGGAGAAGGAAATCCAATTATTGCGAGACTCCCCCTTGCTGAATATTGGGTTGTACATACAATCTATTCTATAAGCGAACAAAGTAAAGAGTAGTTGCAGTAGTTGTTGGAGCATGTTCTGATTCGACCAAGTACCTCACCTTGTGGGTCACCCATAATAATTGTTCCCAAAAAGGATGGGACTTGGAGAATGTGTATCGATTATAGGGCATTGAACAAGATTACACTGAAGAATCAATAACCTCTACCTAGGATCAATGATCTGTTGGACTAGTTGCAACATGCCAAGTATTTCACTAAGTTGAATTTGAAATCATGTTATAACTAGGTACGAGTCAAAGAAAAAGATACCTGGAAGGCTGCCTTCGAGACAAAGCAAGGTTTGTATGAGTGGTTGCTTATGCCATTCAATTTATGCAACACACCAACTACATTTATGAGACTAATGAATGATGTTTGAATCCCTTATCTAGATTCATTTGCTATTTTCTATTTGGATGATACACTAGTTTATAATGCTACATGGGAGGATCACATATCACATCTTATGTAGGTGTTATAGATCCTAAAGAAGCATCGATTGTTGGACAATCTCAAGAAATGAGAGTTTGCTTAGTAGTATTTGGTGTATCTGGGGTATGTGATTGGCAGAGGCGAGCTCAAGATAGATCCCGCCAAGAGGGAGGCCATCATGAAATGGCTAGTTTTGTAACCTAGGTCTGCACCTCTTCCCTTTCCCTCCTTTACCCTATACATCCATCAAAGCTCTGGTTTTTGTTTTGTGTTTGCTAAGTTTATTCTCCATGATTTAATGACTCAGTGTCAATGGCCCCTACTGGTCTTTACTTGCTTTGCATCATTGTATTGCTTTCTTGAAAGGTGATTACATGTTCTGGTTTGAGTTTGAAACATATCTCATCATGTTTACTATTGATTGAGCATGCAATAGGTCAACCAAGTCCTTTGTATGCACATGAAACATCCAAAAAGAAAGACACAACAATCTAGAGCAATGGATTTCAGGCTTAGGTTGTGAGTAACAGACAAATTAATTTTTTTGGCGATCGAGATCCGACAGTCAATTAAGATCAACGACTCTTGTGCATTCAGAGTTTCAAAATCGCGAGAGGTTTTAACCACAAAGCAATATGACGTTTCACTCCGAGACTTCGACGTTAGAGCGTCCAAGCTAGTTATTTTTTCAATCCTAAAAATCCCCGAATGCCAAATTGCCGAAGTGGCTGCCACGTCACTCTAGGAGATTTTAATCTAGATCAAACACAGTTTCCCGAAGCTCGAAGTGTCGGAGCCACGAAGTGCTGGAGCCCCAAAGTGTCGAAGTGTAGGAGCCCCTTTCTCAGAAACTCTTTTTCAGCTGACGTGTCATATGCCATTAGTCAATTGATTTCAGATGACATGTGGCACTCATTTCAGGTACTTTGGTTCCGTCATCTGCGCTATTTCAGGGGACATGTGTCACTCTCATTTTTATCACACGTCATCGATTTTGACAACATGTTGCCATGTCACTCCGGGAGATTTTAATCCAAAGAAAACATAGTTTCCCGAAGCCCGGAGCCCTGAAGTGCCGAAGGGCCAAAGCCCCCGAATTCCCGAAATATTAAATGATTAAAGTATCTTAATCTCTAGTGAATTTTCTTAGCGATAAGCATTGGTTAATGACTTTGTGAGTTCTGTCATTTGGGAGATATTTATACTCTTCATTCAAAATCTCCCGAACGTCGAATTGTTGAAGTGGCTTATCCTCATTAATTGCCTGCATTAAAGTATTTTTTAAATGAGGCCAAATGAAGAACATGCCATTTTACAGGTGAGGCTATATATTTTCAAGTCTCAAATGACTTTCTAATCTAGCTAGTCTACAACATCAGATTACTCATCAAGAAACAACTCAGATTCAAAGGAACCTGCAGTAGTTTGCGGGTATGACATGAGGACGAGGAGAAGCAAAACACTAGCAGACCACAACCCACCCATCGCATAGAAAGACAAGAAGAAAAGGTCGGTTACGGTCAAGACAAAGAAGCCCGATGACAATCAATAAGTACAAGAACTGACGCTGCAAGTCCAGACCTTGCAACACCATAATCAAGAATAGGAGAAACTGCACTCGAGGCTGTAGAAGAAATATCAAAGACTCCAGAAGAAGCACCAGAAGACTTGCTGCTTTCTAAAGGAGATAATTTGAAGGAGTGCTTGAAGAAGCTTCCAACACACCTAGTTATCTCCCAGTGGCCTCCAACAACGCACATGGACACCAATGCTAGATACATAGTTCAATTTACTCTAGCATATGCATCAATCTAGTTTATTGCGAGTAGCAATTTTTAGTTGTTTAATTGCAAGACTCTTTTAGATTAAGACATAATAAGTGGTCATTTATGTGTGATATGAACCACTCCTTTTTTATTAAGTCAAGCTCGAAGTATACATTATATACTCCAACAGTATTTAATTAAGTCAATAAGTTGTTCTCTAATTGATAGTGTAGAGTTAAGCCTCAATTCTAGATGGACAAGAGCCTCTACAACTTTGATAAATATGTAATCTTTGTATGTTTTGAGGGTTCGGTTTTTGGGGAAAAAAATTTCAATACATGAAACTGGTTGAACCTGTTCTATGCATGGATTAAAGCTCTCTACCTGGTGAATATACTCTTGATGACAATGTGTTTATGTCCAAATCTACATGTGTTTTTATATTATATTGAATGTAGTTTTTTATTTGTGCAAAGTACATTTCATTTCCTTCAACTACTGTATAACTTGTCTTTATAGATATGCAACTTGTAAAAGAACTAATTCTTTGGTGAAGGTTTGTTTCTATTGCAACTTGTGGGAGTAATTGTGTTTTTGATACATGTTTAATGCCTTGAAATAATATTTTAAGTATTAAACTTCTTACAATAGATTATTCATTAGGTGGTTTGTTGTTTCCACGTTCTTTCCTCTATTACCTCACTTGTATGTCATTTGTGTGCCACCAGCCAAGGAGGACCCTCATCCATATCATTTTTCCAACCCAACCATGTTCTTGTCTTAGTAAACCAACCCTCCAACTTACCAACAAAATTAAATAACAAAAAAACCAACCATTCCAAAACTTGGGGTGGCCTAGCTTTGCCTTTTAGCAGTCAGGTGCAAACTTTAGGACCAACATCTTATGGCACCGTTGTCGGGGATTGGAGTAACAAAGCAATCTTTCCCTGGGACAACGACAACGATCAAAGCTAGTTTTTGATGGTGAACAAAAACCAGACACACATATTGACTGCAATATTTCACCTGGCGACTCCACAATCAAAAGAGTCCATTGGAGGATGAGCCCAACTTACAGAAAATGAAAAGGTGGAAGGAAAAGACCAGGTACCAAGCCATCAGTTTTTTCAAGGAGCTCATATTTTTGTTCATCAGTTCCTTCCTATCTTTTCCTTTACATGTGAAAATAATTATCTTATGCTTTGTTTACTCAGATGATTATAAGCCTACAAATGCATATTCCTCCTTGAGTAAAGAAGATGTGTCTTCTTCTTGTACTATCGACCTTGATCTGATCTCATTATATGAATTTATTGGAAGGAACGAGGTCCATATCTCAATTCTTCCTGAAGTCGACCCATCTTGTAAACCTGTGAATAACAAAGTTGATTTATCACCTCCTCAAGTCATTACTGCTCCATTTTGTGGCCAACTCACGTATGTTCAATCCAAGATCAGAGAAGGTTATAAACCTATGAAGCTGCCTTTTGTCCTCCATGACTACCCTCCCAATTTTTTAGATTACCTTCCCAGGTTCAATGGAGAAGATCATACGACAGTAGAGCAACACATGGTTTCTTTTGAATGGTTCACTGATCTTTTACAAATCATTCATGAAGATGTGTTCATGATAACCCTTTTCCAATCTTTATATGGGGATGCTGGATTTTGGTTTAGAAACTTGAAACTTGATTCTATTAGTTCATGGACTGATTTGCGTAATGTGTTTTTGAGGTATTGGGGTGAGAACAAATCCTTTGAACAATACCTATCAGAGTTCTACACCTTGAGAAGGGAGCAGTATGAAACTGTTATTGTATTCAATAGAAGGTTTCATAATTTTTATCTTAATATGCCCATGGAAATTCAACCTACTGAAGTTGCTGCCATGGTGCAATGTACAATTGCACAACACCCTGATCTGGTTCTTTTTCTCAGAGAGAGAAGGTCATCATCATTGCAATAGATGTTCACTGATGCAGAGGAGATTGAGGGCAACGTCTGAGCTTGTGGAAGGCTCTTAAATCGAGTTTTGGATGAAGATTTGGAACATGAACAAGTTTATGAGCAACATAAATCATATTTGGATACAGAGGAATCCAAGGAAGGATATGGACAACAGAAATCTGATATAGGTTTTCATTTGCTTCAGCATACTAATGCATCACTTTCAGATTTTTATTCTTCCTCGGATCATGAAGCTAATAAATCAATTTTTTTTTATTCTTGAAGCTAAGTATATTTATGATTATCAGACAGATGAATTTACATGTATAGGTGAACCTTTTGTTAGTTATGAGCATAGGAATGAATTTGTTAATGATGACTTTCATGGATTTTTTGTAGAGAGTGATGATCAATTTGTCAAACAACAAGTTGCTTCCCCTCAACATCTGACTGTAAATATTGAAGATCAGCTCACATTCTTGACTTATGATAACCTTCAGGATTATATGTGTTTAATTTTTGGTCAAGAAAATGAGAAGGAGCTACAAGAGAAATTGAACCTGTTTTCTTTCTCATCAAATGATACCCTCACTACACTAGTTGTTCCTACTCCTGGAATAAATGGAAGTAACCATATGCCCTTCGATTTTTATGATGCCTTTGCTTTGAAATCTGTTGAAGACATTTATGTACAAGACAATTATCAACAATTGCAAGGTAAATTTGTTACTCAAAACTTTATGAAGACCAGGATGCTCGTGATAGCATAAATGTAGATGTCAGCAACAATACTCTAGTTGCATTTGTCAATGCCTCAAATGCTTCTAGTAGTGATAAAATTGCCACTCTAAACTTAAAGGGAGAAATTGACAGTGGAAGCAGATTGCAACATATTCCAGTTCCATTTTGAGGTCTCAAAAATGAGGATGTCAACGTTTCTACTGGAGCATATTTTTCACAAGGGAAGTCTGTTCATCTGGAGCAGAAAGAACATGAGTTTACTATCAATACATAGGTAACTAGTCATGATTTTTATGATCCCATGACTGCATGCTTAGAGGATTTTATCAGTTTTAATCCTCTATCATGGTTTCTCTCCAAGTGTGGGGTTCATATTCAGAGCGAGTTGTCGTTTCATTTTCAATTTTTTATTTTCACAAAGCAAGATCAAGAAATCTGGTTAGTAGATCAATTTCTTGAATGGTTACTATAGAAATCTGCTTATACCTGAGTAGAAAGTTTCAACAAATTAGAGTAGGAGAATAAGCTCTCTTTTTCGAGCATTTGATTTGTAGTAGTTTAGTGTGATTAAAAGACTCCAAGCCCAAGAAAGGCACTGGGGTAAGCTTTAGTTTTAAATGACAGATATACATGGCTGACAGACATAAACATAGGTAAGTCAAGAGAAGTGGGAGCGAGGTTTCGAGAGGTAAGGCACATGATATACTGTTCTTAACACCTTACATGGAAGTGCTATCCCCGGTTGGAGCCAATGTTGTAACCAAGGTCTGCACCCGTGCCCTTTCCCTCCTTTACCCTATACATCCATAAAAGGTATGATTTTTGTTTTGTGTTTGCTAAGTTTATTCTCCATGATTTAATGACTCAGCGCCAATCGCCTGTACCGGTCTTTACTTGCTTTGCATCATTGTATTGCTTTCTTGAAAGGTGATTACATGTTCTAGTTTGAGTTTGAAACATATGTCATCGTGTTTACCATTGATTTAGCATGCAACAGGTCAACCAAGTCCTTTATATGCACATGAAACATCCAAAAAGAAAGACGCATCAATCCAGAGTAGTGGATTTTGGGCTTAGGTTGTGAGTAACATACAGATTAAAATTTTTGACGGTCGAGATCCGACAATCAATTAAGATCAACGGCTCTTGTGCATTCAGAGTTTGAAAATCGTGAGAGGTTTTAACCACGAAGCAATATGAAGTTTCACTTCAGGACTTCAACGTTCAGGCTTCCAATCTTGTTATTTTTTCAATCCTGAAAATCCCCAAATGCCGAATTGTCGAAGTGGCTGCCACGTCACTTCGGGAGATTGTCACTCTGGGAGATTTTAATCCAGAGCAACCATAGTTTCCCAAAGCTCGAAGTGTCAAAGTGCTGGAGCCTCGAAGTGCCAGAGCCCCTTTCTCATAAACTCTTTTTCAACTGACGTGTCATATGCCACTTGTCAATTGATTTGAGATGACACATGGCACTCATTTCAGGTACTTTGGTTACGTCATCTGTGCTATTTCAGGTGACACGTGTCACTCTCATTTTTATGACACATCATCGATTGTGACAACATGCTGCCACGTCACTCTAGGATATTTTAATCCAGAGCAAACATAGTTTCTTGAAGCCCGATGCCTCGAAGTGTCGAACGGTCAGAGCCCCCGAAGTCCCGAAATATTAAATGATTAAAGTATCTTAATCTCTGATGAGTTTGCTTAGCGATAAGCATGAGTTAATGACTTCGCGAGTTTGGTCACTTGAGAGATATTTATACTCTTGTTTCAAAAGCTCCCGAACACTAAATTGCCGAAGTGGATTATCCTCATTAATTGCTTGCATTAAAGTATTCTTTGAATGGGGCCAAACGAAGAAAATGCCATTTTACAGGTGAAGCTATAGATTTGCAAGTCTCAAATGACTTTCTAATCCAGCCAATCTTCAACATCATATTACTCATCAGGCAACAACTCAGATTCAAAGGAACCTGAGGTAGTTCAAAGGTGTGACATGAGGACGAGGAGAAGCAGAACACTAGCAGACCACAACCCGCCCATCACAGAGTAAGAAAAGAAGAAAAGGCCAGTTACAGTCGAGACAGAGAAGCCCAGTGACAGTCAATAGGTACAAGAACTGATGCTACAAGTCCAAACCTTGCAACACCATAATAAGGAATTAGAGAAACTGCAATCTAGACTGCAAAAGAAATATCAAAGACTCGAGAAGAGGCACCAGAAGACTTGCTACTTTCTAAAGGAGATAATTTGAAGGAGTGCTTGAAGAAGCTTCCCACACACCCATTTATCTCCTAGTGGCCTCCAACAATGCACATGGACACCGGTGCTCGATACAAAGTTCAATTTACTCGAGCATATGCATCAATCTAGTTTATTGCTAGTAGCAGTTTTTAGTTGTTTTATTGCAAGACTCTTTTAGATTAAGGCATAATAAGTGGTCATTTATGTGTGATATGAACCACTCCGTTTTTATTAAGTCAAGCTCAAAGTATACATTACTATACTCCAACAGTATTTAGTTAAGTCAATAAGTTATTCTCTAACTGTTAGTGTAGAGTTAAGCCTCAGTTCCAGATGGACGAGAGCCTCTACAACTTTGATAAATATGCAATCTTTGTATGTTTTTAGGGTTTGGTTTTTTGGGAAAAAATAACAATACATGAAACTGGTTGAACTTGTTCTATGCATGGATTAAAGCTCTCTAGTTGGTGAATATACTCTTGATGACAATGTGTTTATGTCCAAATCTACATGTGTTTTTATCTTATCTTGAATGCAGTTTTTGATTTGTGTAAAGTACATTTCATTTCCTTTAGCTACTGTATAACTTGTATTTACTGATATGCAACCYGTAAAACAACTAATGCTTTGGTGAAGGTTTGTTTCTATTGCAACTTGTGGGAGTAATTGTGTTTTTGATACATGTTTAATTAGTGCCTTGAAATAATATTTGAAGTATTAAACTTCTTACAACARATTATTCATTAGCGGTTTGTTGTTTCCCACGYTCTTTCCTCTATTAGCTCGCTTGTCTGTCATTTGTATGCCACTAGTCAAGGATGATCCTCATCCACATTATTTTTCCAACCCAACCATGTTCTTGTCTTGGTAAACCAACCCTCCAACAGACCAACAAAATCAAATAACCAAAAAACCAACCATTCGAAAACTTGAGGTGGCCTAGCTCTGCCTTTTAGCAGTCAGGTGCAGACTTTAGGACCAACAACTAGTTCTGACAGATTGCATAGAAGTTAGGAGCTTTGTTGGGGAAACATAGTACTTATGGAAGTTTATATATTTGTTTTCAGTAGTAGCTGCACCACTCCATGCAATAAAAATGGGTAGTAAGAGTTTTTAGTGGGGAAAGAATCAAGAGAAGGCCTTTGATGAGATGAAAATAAAGATCAGTCAAGCACTAGTGGTCGCGCTACCAAACTTACAGAAGCCCTTCGAACTAGAGACATATGCAAGTGTGTATGCCATAGGAGTAGTGTTGATGCATGAAGGAAGGCCTACCAATTATCATTCTAAAGTATTTCATGGGGCAATCCTCAACTACTCTACCTACGACAAGGAGCTCTTTTCCTTGGTACAAGCTGTCAAAAAGAGGAAGCACTATCTCATGGGAAAGGAGATCATCATCCAAACATATCACCAACCACTCCAGCTTTTGCAGGTCTAGAGTAAGTTACAATAAACCAGACACTATAGATGGATGGGATTCTTACAACAGTTTCATTTGGTCATAATGTATAAGAATGGTTCATAAACAAGTTGGTGGGCATGCTTTCACAACCACCCACATCCAATATTACAACTTTGGGAACCATGATGCACATGGATCCTTTTACCCATGATGCATACATAGAGGCATACATAGAAGATGAGGACTCCAAGGAGGTGTTTCAATAGCTACATGGCCAAATTCATATATAAAAAGGTGACAACAAGGCTGGATATCATTTCCATAATGGTCTACTCTACAATCTCAACAAGCTTTGTGCTCCTAAAGGTGAACGATTGTAGCATATCAGACACAATCACATCTCCAAGTTTACATAACATTTTGGTGTTCGAAAGAGAGTTTCCAACTTACATAGATATGTGTACTGGCCCAAAATGCAAGAAAATGTATCCTGGTATATTAGAGGATGCATACATTTTTGTACTAGCAATCCCAACAATAGGAAGCAAGGTCTATACCATCCCTTATCGGTACCCACTAGACATTTGGAAAGCATTTCCATAGATTTTGTGGGTGGTTTACCAACCACGCAGAAGGGACATGACTATTTATTTGTGGTAGTTGACAAGTTCAACAAAATGTGCATTCTCATGCCTTGTAAAATTACCATCAAGGGACATGAAGCAATAAATTTTTTCTTTGAATAGGTCTAGGTGGACTTTGGGATACCAAGGAGCATCATTTAAGATAGGTACACCGAATTTCTCAGTGCCTTCTAGACTAAATTGTGGGAGAATACATACAATGAGCTCAAGAGGTCTACAAAATTCCATCCATAGACAGATAGGTAGACGGAAGTAGTGAAGAGGAATTTGGTGCAACTTTTGAGGGGTTACAATTAGAAGCGTTAGACAACTTGGGATGAAAATCTGATTTAAATACAACAATATGATAATAAAGCAATCCATACTTCTACTAGAAAGTCACCTTTTGAAACTTGCTTTGGATATTTTCGACCTTCACCCTTAGATGTTATATATGGAAAAGAAGGAGGAGTGAGGGAGGACCTCACATGAGATGCATTAAAGCGGAAAAATTCGTTGATAAGATCAAACAAATCCATTTGCAAGTACATGTGACATTGAAGAAGTTGAAGGAAAAGTATAAGGTTAGACATGACCAACACAAAACAAATATAACATTTAGAGTGGGAAATAGAGTGTGGTTACAACTGAATAAGGAAACACTATAGGGTCTTGGTAAGAATATCAAGTCTCTATGGTATGGTCCTTTTGAGGTATTGGAAAAGGTGGGGGGTAATGCCTATAGACTCACTCTAACCCCATACATGCACATTTGCTTAGTAGTGAACATGGAGAATCTCAAACTCTACAAGCCTTCCATGTAGGATCAGAAGGAGGAGTGGGTCCTACCTTCCATAGAGGAATTAGCACCAGATGCTCAAGCAAAGTTGGTAAAGGACACAATTTTGCAGAAGAGGTCCAAAACTACAAGACATGGGAAGCATGACCTTTGGCAGATTGGGTTGAAAGGAAAACTTCCAAGCAAATCAAAATGGTACTCAAGGGAGATGGTAGAGAAAACATTTCCTCACCTCATTTAGTAAATATTTTGGGGACCAAAATCCTCCCTAAATGGGGAGGTATGATCTGGATTGGATCATTATATTATTTTTCATCTATCTCGATGCTTTATGGGTGAAGAAAATGGAAGAATCAACTTGTAAATCCATTTTAGCGATTAGTCCAAATTTGGAAATTTGGGTCCAAAAAACCGTTTAAAATATTCCAGAGCCATTTTGAGGCATCAAATGACACTTTTTTTTGTGGTCCAAACCTTACTATGGAGCTTCCATCTACATTATATACACCGAAACCTTTTGCAAGGATGCAAGAATCGCCTCAATTGGAGTTTGTATGTGAAAGTTATGCCTCATGCAAGTTGACCTACCATATTAATCACCATGGTGCGAGTGGATGCCACATGAGTCTCCATTACTTAAACATGTGGGGCTAGCCACATAGTGGATTTTCTAAGAATATTATAGAAGGTCCAAACCCAATCACTAATCGAGGGTTGAGGAAGTCAATGCCTTAACCCTAGATGACTATCAGGCTATGTTAAATATCGGGGCGCTAGGAGGAGAAGGGGTTCCATTCTATGTTATTGTATTTTGATCTATAGTAGACCAGAACGATTAGGAGTGGAAAATTACAAATCATAACAAAGGTAGTTAATGTTGTGTATCAACCTAACATGTGACATGTCTCAGGTAACTCCATAGAGAGTGCCTTCTCCTTTATACTTGCATTATTTCCGTGCCAGAGAAAAGAGAGTAGAGAAACCTCACCTTCTAGTTGGGTTTTCTCTCGTAAGGGTTTCCTAGAGCAAATATTTGTGTTATTTCATGGATGGTGTGTGATTTTATTTTACTGATCTATATTTTCTGTATTTTATCTATTTCATGCATAAGCAGAAAACCCGTAACTAAGGGTTCTAGAATCTAAAGGAATTTAACCTTCATAGAGTAGATTTCAGTTTTATTTATCAAATCGGTTGTGATGAACTGTTCAAGTGGAATATCCATGGTAGTTCACAGATCAATTTCAACCAAAAGAAAAATAAATACATGTCTACATTCTTAAAAGAAAGTTTGGGATACATGTAACATTCCGACTTCAAACAAACTTTTGAAGTTTTTTTTTTTTAAACCGGTGCACCTAATTTACTTTGGTGCACCAATAGATTTGTTTATACCACATGCACCGATGCACTATATTTAATATGCACCAAATACAAACCTATGCTAAAATGTATGCAATGGAAAACCCGTGCAAAGTAATACGTGTGGATGTTTGCATAATTTTCTATTTTTTTTTAAACTTGTTTCCATGGTGTGAGTAAGGTAATAGAGTGCACTTGTGTGCTTAAATCTAATGGATGCATTGCATGCCAAAAAATTCTTTTTTAATAAATAAAGACTATAGGTTTTTCATCAATGTGTAGAAAATCAAATGAAAAAAAGAGCAAGAATTTCAATTTGTAAATGTGACTTAAACAAAACCCTAAAGCATAATCCATTGTTGTACCAAAAGTTAGCAGGGACAATTGTGCGAGATAGATTTACCAAAGAAGAGATTGGAGTGGATATAATTTTTTGAAGGGAAATTTTTTCAAGGGGTCATCATGGGTCACTTACAAATCTAAAGAGGAGAAATTTTATGTGTGGAACTTCATTCTCTCCGTCTCAACAATTTAGAAGGGTTTAATACTCACCTTCAATGTTGCAAACAAAAGATTTATTGTTGCTTCCCTTTTATTTTATGTTATTGCAAACCCTAGCTGCAAGGGTTTAGTTTCTATAATGGAATTTGTTTTTTAGGGGTTTTGGGTATTTGTAGGCTTGGTTATTTAATGTAAATAATGTTTTAATGGATCTAGGTCCCTCATTGCATGGTATCTCAAAACTTGTCCCTCTCAAGATATTTTCAAAATGTTTCCAAGTTGGGCGATGTCCATTATACATTTAATAGACATCGACGTATTTTTTAATATCAAGCGCCTTTCTTGGCCCTGCCAATTTCTTTAAAAAATGGTTTTTGGGTTTCATAGTGCGACTGTATAGTAAATATGCACTGGAGCATTTTTTAGTGTACAACACATTGCTTGGCACTTTAGGTGTTTAAAAAAAACATTTTCAGGTTTAGTGATGCACATTTTACAATAAATACACATTGGTGCATTGTTTATAGTAGAGTGCACTCTTGGCCCTGCTAATTTAAAAAAAATGTTTTGGGTTTCGTGGTGCACAACCCATAGTAAATACAAACTAGTGCATTGTTTAATATAACACACACTGCTTGGACTTGTTACAAAAAGGATTTTGTGGTGCTCCATACATAATTAAATGCACCGATGTGTATTATGTATAGCGTGCATCAATGCACATGACTATATAATGTGCACCGATTATCCCAAAAATAGTTTTACACTAAAATTCTCTACTTAGGTTGTAAAACATATTTCATAGTTTGTACTTAGGTCTTTTATTAATAAAATATAGTTGATAGAAAATCAAGGGAAGAACTTGTGGAAATGAGCATGAGGGAAGCGCGTTCCAATAAGAGAACTTGACAAGTTATTTGAAGTTTTAATATAAAAGTAATATATATGAATTATTTGTGCATTTTAAATGATGTGTATAGGTTAAGATGTGTCATGTAAAGAGAAAATTTGAAAAGGACCATCAAATTCAAATCTTTGGTGACTCTCTCTTGGTCATCAAATGGATTAGAAAGGAAGCACAGGTCAAATTTCACTTTATAACCCCTATATGATGATATACAAATGTAGATGACAACTTTCTCACATATCTCTTTGTCTCACATATACAAGAATACGAACAACATGGTAGATGGGCTCTCAAAAGCTGGAATGGGATTGGATCCTGGTACCTGGATTACTTCCACTCTATAGGATGGTCACTTCACAGAATTGGCACATGCTCCTTAGATATAAGGAAACACTTTTCTTTTCTGATTAAGGACTTTTCTTTTTTGATGTAACTCTCCATGTAACTTTTTTTAGAAAAGAAACAACATGCTGATATACGTACCTGTTTTATGTATTTTTGGGAAAGAGACACCTTGTTGCTATATATACAATGATAGGCAAATATGAAGAAGGTATCTTCTCTAATTGGTCTCCAAGCACTTTTCTAAATGCAAGGAGGCATATGAGTTTTTAATTTTGTTTTCTATGAACAAAATTACAGTTTTTTTCTTTGGAAAAAAAAAGAGAAAACTTAAAAAGATTGTTATTAATCTAAGTGGGAAAGAGTGTAAAAGATTTATGGAAATGTTGCAAGCAAGGGAATTAGGTGGACCAAAAGGTGATGAACATACAATTTTTCTTTCGACTTTTTACTATTAATGTACTTTGTAACAATAATAGCTAACAAATTTCAAACATTTGATTTCACATATGTTGAATGTTTTGCAGGGAGTGTTAGCAAGTGAATATAAGGACCTCTTAAGAATAAGAAAATTACAAAGGATTTAAATGATGATCAATTTGTCCTTAGTTCATCTAGACTAGTGTTGGAAGTTAATGACACAAGGGATTTTTTTATTATAAAACTACGAGGGATATAGTGGAAAAAACATATAGATGCCCTTTTCACTTACAATATAAAAATCAATCCAATGAATCCAAAAATCAAGTTATATTTAAACTACAACAAGCATCTCTAGATCAATGGTCATTGATCCCTATGAGACTTACAATATCAATATCATATAAGAATAAAAAATAACTGTTTAGAAAATATTATTGCTAAACATGTTTTCCTATAATATATATATCATAGTTCGAAAAAAAAATAAAAAAAATCTTTCTACTATATTTACTTACATATAAATATTAATCAATTTTTTATTGTGTTTTTTAGTTCTTAGGAAGATTAAGGAAATTAAAGACTTTGAACGAAATGATGTTTGAGACAAGATGGTAGGGATGTAGAAGGAGATGGTTAAATAAATATGAATAATTGAATCGTAGAAGGAGCTATCCCAAAAACAATGTGCATCAAACATATCCAATCATTTTATTTTTATGTTTATGGGAAATCAAGGAGTTTAATTATCACATGAGATACAAATTTTCAATTGTTTTATTGTTGTAGAAAGGAAAAACAAAATGGAACCCAGTCGACACATACAATAGGATGACAAGGCAAAAAAGGGTTGATTGCAAATTTTGTATTTTCCTTAACATTTCATATTTGTTGTGATGTTTATATTTTAATTAATTTATAATTTCATTTATGTTTTTATACCAAGTGCGAACATACAAAGAAGAGCCATTCACACATTTATTAACATTGAATTATGTTAGAAGTGTGAATATATGTTGCAATATTGAGGGTTAATTAAATAATTGGTAACTAGCTATTTTGTTTTACTTTAGTTTTTTAATAAGTATTAGAAAAACAAGAAACCTTTAGTGACACACACACACACACATTATTACAGTATATACAACTTGTACAAAACAAATAATAGAGTGGAGCCACTATAAAATATTTTGAGATGGCGCGAGGAGGGCCTTCGAAACAATGTGTATGGTTTACGAAGTGGCTCCTTGCTATGCTACACCTTTTGATTTACAAAATTGCACATAGGAGGCATTAGAGCCTTCCCCTCCTTAATGAAAACTTCTTGAACTACTAACATGGATAAAAGCCTTGAAAGATTTTCTTTTGTAATACACTTCGTGAAAATGTCTACAAATTGTTCATCTACAGGGCAATAGAGCACTTCAAGAATGCAATCTGGAATAATCTTTCTGATGAAGTGCATGTGTAACTCAATATGTTTTTTGCATTGATGTTGAACTCGATCTTTGGTGAGATAAATGACACTCTGATTATTACACTAGAGTGTGATCGAATGCTATTGTTGGGATCCAAACTCTGAAAGAATCTATCAAATCCACAAGGATTATTAACTTGCAATAACTACTACTCGATACACTACTTTTGCTAGAGAAAGAGCAAGGGCACATTGCTTCTTACAATCCCAAGTGATAGGTATGGAACCGAGACTACAATCATACCTTACAGTAGACTTCAAATCATCAAGATTTCCAACCCAATCAGAATAGTGAAACCAACTAGCCTAGGAGTTTGAACTATGATGTATCCCAAACTAAACTATACCCCAGATATCTTGAAGTATACTTTTTGTTTCTTTCCAATGGCCATCATGGGGTGTTTGCATATACCGGGCAACAAGACCAACATCAAAGGAAATATCAAGATGGGTATGACTTAAATACAAAAGGTTACCAACTAATTGATGGTACAAAGTGGCATTTACTTCAGGGTGTAGTAATGACATTAGCAAGTTTGAATCCAAATTAGGGGGTTTGTTTGGAATATTCATGATCTGGATTTATGAGCGGAACGAAATGAAACACAAATATATAACATTAACATAGAGATACAGTGAACAATAACAAATATACAATGAAACTTAACTTCTATTCAATAAAGAAATCTGTTGAAACTGTAAAATGTAGAATGAAACAATCTTGCTCGAATGGTGGTAGCTAATCTTCGAGAAGAGATGTGACGACTACGCACATTCTCTTGAGCACATTACAATGAGGCCACCATGCCTTTTTAGCATCAAGAAATAATAAGAAAACCATAGACATACAAAAACCTAACCCTAGGAGATGAAGTGCCAAAAGTCATGTGGGCCCCGATGGTGTAAGTTGGTACATCAACTTCTCGGGGTCGTAACTTTCGCATACGATCCCCGTTTTAGGCACATGATAGCCCGTTGGAAAGGTCTATCTGATGACTTCACATGTTTTTTTCACACTATGACATAAATAATAATGTGACTCTGGCAAGCCCAAAAAACGTTGTTTACGGCCTCAAAACGACCTCAGAAGTTTAGAACCCAAAAATATAGAAAATAAAAGCCAAGATGAAAATTGTATGTGAGCTAGCTGGAAGAGGTGGGTGGCCAAAAACATCCACCTAGATCAATTCTCCCCCCTTAGGAAGAAATTTTATCCAATGCGTTGAGTCCCCCCATCATATGATGAAATTTCTGAATTTGGCCCCAGGTGAGCCATTTTCCTTTGTGTAGGAGCTGCCCCGCTTTGACAACACGATAAAGCTTAAGATTTTGTTCGTGAGTGCCCTTGACCCGTGTGTCCAAGATTTGATCAGTGGATGCCTGTTCCATATAATCATGTTTGAACTCTGTTGGTGTCAACTACTCTACTATATTTGAGGTGTCCAATAATGGTGGAAAGTATGGTTGAAGGAGGTCCACATTAAACACTGAGTGCAAGCCAAGGAAGGGGGGAATGTTGAGCTCAAAAGAATTGTCACCCACAATGTTGGTGATGGTGTAAGGTCCATAGAGGAGTGGACAAAGCTTCCGATGGGGCCTATAAGGCATTCTTTCAGCAAGTGCAACCAAACTTTATCTCCTACTTCAAACTTCTGTGGCACTCGGTTTGATCATGGCACTACTTGTACTTGGAATTGGACTTCTGCAAAATATCCTGAACCTATTGGCGAATGTGATGGATTCTTTCAATGAACTAGGTGGATTTGTCAGCTTCGGTTTGAGCATGGGACGATTATGCTTGTGTGGACGCAAGGGGTAGTGCAACATCCATGGGACCCAATGGTTGAAATCCCAACCCCACTTGAAAGTGATTGTGGTTGGTTGAGCTATGTATGGCTCTATTGTAACTGTGAAGAACATAGGGAAGACTCTCATCCCATGTGTGCGGATACTTGGAATTGTACATGCACAAGATATGGACGATCATCCTATTGACAACCTCGATTTGGCCATATATTTGCGGGTGGAAGGCAGTGAATTTGGTGAGCTTGGTGTCCAGCCGTGACTAGAGGCTTGACCAGAATGTGCTAAGGAACCAACTGTTCTAATTTGAGATGATGATTTGTGGTATCCAAAAATGTTCCCACACTCGTTCGAAGAAGATCTTGGCAGTAGCCTCCGTTTTTATGCTCTTCTTGCAGGCGACGAATTTTGCCATCTTGGAAAATCGATCAACAAGCACAAAAATATAGTCATGTCCCTACTTGGTTGAAGGAAGTCTTGACATGTAGTCCAATGCGGTGGATTTCTAGGGCCTATCGAGAGTAGGAAGAGGGTTATATATGCCCTTTTTCTTAATGGCATGTTTGGCAATGGCGCAGGCCATGCATGACCTGATATACTCGCTGACATCCTGTCGAAGTTTCGACCAAATGGAAATGTTTCTGCAACACTGCCACTGTCTTTCCTATGCCAAAATGTCCTGCCACCCAATTGTAGTGAGATTCCCAAATTAGCTTCGCTTTCTCTCTTGATGGGACGTAGAGATGGCCCAGATGGCACAACAACCTGTACTGAAGATGGAAATTAGTGATAGTTGTGTTTGTGCCTAGCATATGGTAGGTAATGGCGAAGTCAAGATCTCTCTCGTAGAGTTGGGGCCATATAAAGGTCTCATGTCCGCAGGAGTGTATCACCATGGTTAGTGCTTCAACTGGAGGTCGACTAAGGCAGTCAACGACGCGATTGGTGCTCCTTGTCTTATTCTTGATGTTGAGATGGAATTGTTGCAAGTATGTGGACCACTTTTGATGGTGGTCATTCTGTAATTTTCCTTATGTCTGCATGAACTGTAAAGGCTTATGATTAGTGTGGATGACTGTCTCCTTCCCGAGAATGTAATGCCTCCACTAGTGGTAGGATTGTATAATGGAGTACATTTCTTTGTCGTAAGTGGGGCACTTATGGACGATATCTGTTAGTGTCTCACTATGATAGGCCACATGATGTTTGTGCTGAGTGAGAACTGCACCCACAACATAGTCTGAAGCATTTGTCTTAATCTCAAAAGGATGTTGTAGGTCGGGTAATGAGAACACCGAGGCTGAGCAAAAGCGTTGCTTCAAATCATTGAATGATTTCGGTTGCGACTAGCCCCACATGAAATTTTCCTTTCCACCACCCCTGGTCACTTGGCTAAGGGCCCATGCAATGTGGGAGAATCCCAACATGAACATGTGATAGAAATTGGCAAGGCCTAAGAAGCTCTGAAGCTCATCGAGTGTGGTCGAGGCTGCCCAATCACCAATGACCTGGATCTTGGCTGGATCGACATGCACCCCATGCTCATTGACAATGCAGCTGTTCATGTCGAAGGAGTATTTTTCCAAATTTGCATATAGCTTGTGTTGTCGTAGAGTGTGCAAAACCTGTTGAAAATTGTGCAAGTGTTCCACCCAACTCTTGTTGACGATGAGGATGTCATCCAAATACACCATCACAAAATAATTGGTGAAATGCCGTAAGATATTGACCATCATCCTCATAAAAGTTGTTGGGGAATTCGTCAAGCCAAAGGGCATGACCATCCATTCAAAAAGACCTTCTTTGGACTTGAAGGTAGTCTTCCATACATCGGTCTGCTCTATTGGGACCTGGTGGTAGCCAGACTTCAAGTCAATCTTACTGAAGTATTTGGCTCCCTTGAGCTGGTCAAGGAGATCGTTAATTCAAAGAATTGGGTACTGGTTCTTGATTGTGATTTTATTTAGGGCCTGGTAATCAATGCAGAGTCACCATGTTCTGTCTTTCTTCTACACAGGCATGGTTGGGATTCCACAAGGTGACGAGGTTGGTCGAATGTGCCCCTTTTTGAGAAAATCTTAGATCAGGCGCTTGATTTCCTCATTTTCTGACAGAGAGCGGTGATAGACTAGCCCATTGGGTAGCAATGCGTCGGGGGTCAGATCGATGGAATGCTTGATATGACAGTGCATAGGTACCCCAATGGGTGAGGATAAGATGTCTTTGTATTCTTCCACGACCTTATCCACTTGCTTCTACTACATGGAGAGACCTGCCGCGGAGGCCATGGATGTGGCTGCAACCTTCCACTCACTTCGAGAGGAAATCACAAAGAAGACAAACTTCTCAGTCTGAGAGATGACTTTCCTGCATTTCTTGGTAGGGATCAAGGAAATGGCAGTAGGTGGGACTACCTTGGGTGTCCTGTACAATTTCCTTTCTAGAGTAATAATAACACTATGAGGCCTAGACTCATATACAACATGACGTTTCCATAAATAAGGTTCTCCCAAAAGAACATCACAAATTTCAAGGGGGGTGACATCAAACAATACCTCTTCTTTGAAGGGCTTGATGCCATAGGACATGCGACACTGCTGGCTGATGCAGAGATTGCTCCCTTGGCGGAGCCATCTGATGTTGTATGGCTGTGGGTGTGGTGATTTCACCAGAGCCAACCACTTGACAACCTCTGTTGAGATGAGGTTCTTCAGGATACCGCTATCAACGATGAAGTGCAGCGGAGTACCCTTCACCCACATCTGTGAATGAAAGAGGCGCTCACCTTCCTCTGGTTCATCAGGTTCATAGGGCTGGATCTTGGTGGTAGCAATGGTGGCACTGGGTTCTGTGTCAATGATCCATCTCCCTTTTTCTAGTTCTTACTCAGATTCAAAACCCACATCTAATTTGGAGGCTTTCACCTCAATCACCAAGGGCTACTTTGAGCAACATTCAACTGTGTTATGCCAAAGTCTCTTATGGAACTCACACCACTTCCCAATGTCTTTCTTTGTATTCCCACTGTCCTTCTTTGTTTACGACTTAGATTGGTTGTCCTGAGGCTGTCCATCCTTGCTCTATCCTTTGTTCTGCGAGTTGGGGCTGCCTTTGCCCTGCTTCTATTGTGAGGGGTTCACAGACCCAAACTATCACATGTTTTGTTTAAGCTTCTGCTCGATTTCGACAACATATTGATAGGCCACGCCCAAGGACGAGATGTACAAAAGATCCATTTCTTTTTAGATGTATCTATGCAGACTGTTGCAGTACTTTAGCACTAGATATCACTCAGATTCTTTGATACCCAGCTTGGTGCACAAGGTATGGAAGACATTTGTGAAGTCTAGCACTGTTTGGTCCCTTTCTTGCCGCAATGTGGTCCATCTTGTATATAGGTCGTCATAACTTCCAAAATGGTAGTATTGTTCCTTAATGTATTCCCTCAAAGAACCACAAGTGGGTGTGACTACAAATAATGGAGATTCCTTTGCTTCCTTTTTCTCACATAAAGTCTCCAACCAATATTTGACATGGGGGATGACCTTAAGAGGTGCAAATGTAATCTTTTCTGTATCAAAAAATTTATGGGCAAAAAATTACCCTTCTATAAGGTTTAACCATTTGTCTACAACATCCACATTTATCTGACCTTCAAATATAGGAATATCAAAATTGATTTGTACCTTGAAGGGGTGGCGCCTCCTCTCGAGGAAGACGTGTAGCCTATTGGCAGTCGTCGAAGGATTTATGCAAAATTATCCATCATCTCATTCTTCTGTCGCATGAGGGCTTCCTCGAGAAACAGTTTGAAGGGATCTCTTGCCCCATCATCTCTTTTTTCTTCCGTCATGGGCAGTTGTGGGGTTCGGCGAGGCCAATCTTGCAAAGGGTCAATTGGTTCGAGTCCCAACTGCTTATACCTTGACCTCCTTCGGGACATGCACAAAGAAACAAATGAAGAGTATACTGCTCTGATACCACTGCTCTACATTTATGAGCAGAATGAAATGAAACACAAATCTATAACATTAACACATAGATACAATGAAGAATAACAAAGATACAATAAAGAAATCTGCTGAAATTGTAAGATGCAAAATGAAACAATCTTGCTCGAATGGTGGTAGCTAATCTTTGAGAAGAGATGTGGCGGCTACGCGCATTCGTTTGAGCACATTACAATGAGGCCTCTAGGCCTTTTTAGCATCAATAATTAATTAGAAAACCCTAGACATCCAAAAACCTAACCCTAGGAGATGAAGCGCCAAAAGTCACGTGGGCCCTAATGGGGTAAGTTGTTACATCAACTTCTCAGGGTCGTAACTTTCGCATACGATCCCCATTTTAGGCGCATGATAGCCCGTTGTAAAGGTCTATCCGAGGACTACACTTGTTGCTGTCACATTGAGATGTTGTTTAGAGTGTGACTCTGGCAAGCCAAAAAAATGTTGTTTAGGGCCTCAAAATGACCCCAGAAGTTTAGGAGTTGAAACGCTAGAAAAAAACTGCTCAGATGAAAAATGTATGTGAGCTAGTTGGAAGAGGTGGGTGGCCACCAATATCCACTTGGATCATTTCCATGTGAAAACAACGACATAGGTAGCATGCACACTTAGACTAGGAAAGAAAAACTCCTTCCTTGGTTTGAAAGACTTGGAGGCCAAGAAAATAATGCAAATGTCCTAAGTCTATCATTTCAAATTTATTTTTAAGGTTGGATTTCACTTAGGTTAAAAATTTGGGGTCACTACTAGTGAATATAAGGTCATCAACATAGAGAACAAGTATTATGAGAAGATTTCTTACTTTCTTTGTATAGACATTAGGGTCAGAATGACATCTAGACAAGTCGATGTCAAGAAGAAAGCTATCCATGTTATCATACCAAGCCCAAAGAGCTTGTTGAAGGCCATACAAATGTTTCTTAAGGAAACAAAACAAGGTTGGAGTCATTCTGAATATTGCTAGAAGGTTGTTCCATGTAAATTTCTTCTCACAAATCCCCATGCAAGAAGGTGAATTTAACATCAATTTGATGGACCTCCCATTTATATGAAGTGACAAGGGCTAGAACAAGGCAGATGAAATTCATTTTGGCTACAAGGGAAAAGGTTTCAATATAGCTAATGCCATCTACTTGAGAAAATCCTTTGGTAACTAATTGAGCCTTATGTCTTTCAACGCTTCCATATGATGCATACTTAATTCTATACACCCATTTGCACCCGACAAGTTTTCTTCCTTTCAAAAGAGGTACAAGATCCCAAGTATTGCTCAAGTAGTTCTCACAAAAGTGGCTTACATTAAATTTAATTTTACTCCATGCTTCTTTTGATGTTATATATTTTGAATCCTTCGTGAGAGTGTGATTAAATATGTAATTGGTACAATTAATGGCTTTCACTAAAGAATGAGAACTTAATCTTTTAAATTGGACCATACAATTTGCCATTTTTCTTTCTCTCAATGACACCATTTTGTTGTGGTGTATATGGAATTATATGTTGCATCTGAATGCCCTAAGTAGTGTAGAAAGTTGTAAATTTGTTGTTAACATATTTGCCTCCATTATCTATTCTCAACTTCTGAAGTTGATTTTGAGATTTCTTTTGTACAAGGGCCTTATAGGCCAAAAACATGTGAAAATCATCACTCTCGAGTTTTAAGAAATAAACCCAAGTGCATTTGTAGAGGTCATCAATGAAAGCTAAGAAGTACTTGAACCCAAAGAAAGAAGTAGACCACACAAATCACTATGAACAAGTTGCAAAGGGGTTGAGGTGTGCCAAGAGGCACATTTGTCAAAACTGTCTCGATGATGTTTACCGAGAACACAACTAGAAAAAACACCATCTCCACAAGAAACAAAAGGAAGGTCAACCACCATATTATGATTACATAGTTTCCACAATGAGTGATAGTTTATATGACCAAACCGTTCATGCCAAACTTTTCTCAAGTCATCACTATGAGCAATAAAAACTTATGGAAGCGATGTTGTCAAATCTATACAACCGGGTAATATTATAACCAATTCTAGTTGCTAGGACATGCTTATGATATTTTAAATCCTTGATTACAACTTGATGAGGTGAAAAAACTTTTGTTTTACCTTCCATGAATAAGTGATTTGATACATTAATAAAAGATTGCAAGGAAGACTTGGAAAACATAATACATCATTAAAATGGTCATCATCTAGCATAACTATTTTAGACCCTCCAACACTAAGAGATGTATCATCACCAACAAATATTTGTTTGGTGTTACATTCATTAAGAGAAAAAAATATGGCTTTATCTTTAGCCATATGATAAGATTCTCCAAAATCAATAAGCAACTCATTAGAAGAAGAAGTAGATGTTGCATTGAAGGAAAACTAGAAGAAAAAAGTGCATGTCCATGAGAAGAAAAGTTATAAGAATATTTAAGATTGATGTTGTGCTTCTTCATTACTGCTTCCAAAGCTTCCATATTCTTGAAACTTTTAGACTCAAGATGACCCTCTCACTCACAAAAGTTATATTTTCTCTCAATATTTTTACATTTTGATTTAGTTCCTTTATCAACATTGGGAGTAAGAGCCGTCTAAGAGGGTTTGCAACCTTGATTTGTTTTTTGTTTCAAGGTTGTTGCTTCTTTAGATTCTTGGCTTCATCCTTCTGTTGTGTCACCAAGGCTTTGTTAGATGTACCTATAGTGCCGATCACTCAATGATGCAATAACTTATCTTTCTCTTTAATCAAAGAATATTTTTTTTCTTCAAAATATGCCATTTTGTAAATAGCCCCTTGACTAATAAGTTGGCGGAGTGAAAGGTAGATACAAAAACATAATAGGCAGTGGCAAGCATGGTAATAATAACATATATAACTTGGTAATCTATATTGATTATTTTATATTATGCACATAAAATTCTAAGTGTTTTGAACTTAGATACAAAATCTTCAATGCAAGATAAATCATTGGGATCTAAATCAATAAATTGATTTTCGAGCTCGTGGTATCAAATCTCATTGTGTTTACCTAACATAGTTTCTAGATATTTCCATGCTGCATTCAGGGTCGCAATTCTTTGAAGGTGAAATTGAAGATCACTGGAGACAAACAATCTAATTAATACACATGCTTCGTCATTTTTGTTATCCCATTTGGCTCTCTTTAATGGATTGAAAGGGTCAGTTTCCATTTTCAAGGTAACCCAGTAAATCCCCCTACTTTATAGTATATCCTCTATATGGGATTTCGATAATAAAGTCATTTGAACTAGAAAGGAGGAGATCATTAAGGCTAACCATATTACACTATCCAGGTAATATGACTTTAAAAGTAGAAATTGATTATCCAAATGTAAAGCTCTAAAACAAAGTAGTTAAAAAAACAACAACATTGAAAATGGAGTATGAATGTTAAATTTAGGCCCTTTTGAAGAAAGACATCAAAATGAACAAAGGTGCCACATGGCAAGTGAGGTTGATCAATGTGGTGATTGGTGCACAACAAAGTTGTTGAGTGAATTTTTTTTCTCATTCTCTAACTTTATTTATTAGATCTCTTTCACAAATAAGTTATTTTTATAATGTAAGTAATCAACATTTATAAAATAAATGAGAATCACTTTTACAATAAATTTACTTTATAAATTAAAATTGTATGCAACAAGTAACTTAAAAAAAACAAAACAATAAAGTTACTTTATGAATGATTCACTTTTATAATTTAAATAAAATTCACTTTAAAGTAAAGTTGTGTTATAATGTATTTAAATTCACTTTAAAGTAAAGTTGTGTTATAATGTAACGCTGGATTGACTTAAAAAAAAAATAACTAAATGAAAAGAAATACTTGAATTCAAGACTTTTAATTTAATAAAGTAACTTTTAACCAAGTGAGCTCATATAAAATATATAACAAATGTTAAGGAGCACATAAGGAAAATGTTTTTTTTGGGTCTCTAAGTGTAGGATTACCCAAAACCCTTGTTTTTCTTTGTAAAAATCTTCAACATAGCCGCACACAAAAACATACAACAAATCCAAAACTTTATAAGCTTGGAGTTAGATCCGAGTTAGTTTATTCGGAAAATGCAAGTTTTCTCTCTGTTTTTGTTTTGTCAAAATTGTAGAAAGTGCATGGAAAAGAGCATACGCAAAAAAAAACACTTTTCACTCTGTTTCTGATTTGTCGAGATCACACAATACGCATGACAACGGACATATTTAGATTGAAAAGGAAGCAAATAGGAAATATAAACATAAAAACTAATGTTAAATATTAAAACAAAATGAAATAGATTTTTAAAAATTGAAATGAAAGTGTATACCTCTGTATTTGATATAAATGGTCGTATCTTGGGTAAAGACTTTTTTTTTGGTGAAACAAAAGGGGTTTTCAAGTGAAAACAATGCTCCAAGTGTATCATAATGGTTCTCTTGGCCCAAAAATCGTCATAAGCAATAAAATCCAGAAGTCCTTTGATGCATGTAGTAACATAGGTTCAAGTACTTGGTCAACAATGCAAGTGGGTCTTTATAAGCGCTTTGGCACCATGTTCAATAAATAGGGTCTATCGACATAGGTTGAACACCTTAAAGCAACCATTCACATAAATAGATCAAATATTAGTACACTAATGTATTACGTGGAAAAAACCCTCAAAGAATGAAACAATCCACAACCCTAGCCAATGCGGCCACTTGAGGCAATATATTAATGCAAAAGGAAAATAATTTACATATGAGCTTCTCATAATCAATCATAAGCAATTGACCTCCATGCTCTTTAAATAGAGATAATGGACCAATCATATATTAAGCCACATATCAATATAGTCATTAGTATCGAGAAGAAGATGGACCATCAAATCACTTTATGTCTAGAACATAATCACGATTGTCGGATTAGATAATTATAATGCATACTAAAGAAACACACTTTCCCTAGAGACACATTAAACCAAGATGATCTTAGCTAATTCCCAAGTGCTTAAATATCATAATAGGTTTCTTGTTCTATTTCAGTCTCCAATGTTGTAAAATGTTACATCGTTGATTAAATGTATAGATGATTTACATTTTTACAATGAACATAAGTGTAATAAGCTTGTATATTGTTTAAATGATATAATACATTAATGCAATGATTACATCCAACACACATTAATTAATATTTACAAATCAATATTATTATAAACAAATATTTGATTTTTCTCGTGATTAATTGAAATTTTATTTAAAAAAGAAGAAGTTGCATTTGCATACCCAAAATGTGAAAAAAATATTAAAACATATCAATGCATTGTATTCATTTGAACCACTAGTGCATTGAATACATATCTACAAATTGATGTATTTAAATGGTTGTTATGCACTAGTGCGATATACATGTACACATGCATTGTTGCTTATAGCTATAATAAAAACACTAGTGCTCTTAAGTAAAATAACAATACCATTCCCTTCTACAATACTACTACTGTTATCATTAACATTACCAAGACTTCATAGTGTTCAATGATATATATGCATTATTGCTCAACCATATATAATACATATGAGTCTCAATCTTATAATATGCACCACTGCATTTAAAATATACATAAAAAGGGTTGATGCTTTAAAAATATATAATACACATCAATGCGTATGAAATAGGGACACACCGAAGTACCTTGTTGTTTGAAACACACACAAAAATCTTTGTTAGGACCTCTAACCACCAATAATTTTTAGCTATAGCGAACATTTGATGAATCCTCCACTATTAATGGTAGAGGTTTTACTAGATATTTTTTTGATAATTTCGACTAATTTATAACACTAAAAGCATCCGCTAAAACCTACACTAAGTGGTGGTTTCCTTTTATTATTTCAAAGAGAAATAATGCTTAAAAGACCTTTTTTAGTGCATGTTTAAAATAAAAACGTCTTTAATCCATAACATTCAAAGTGGGAATGATAAAGCTTTTGTACTAGTTGATTACAAGAGTTCAATAACATTACAAATATTGTTGACAAAGCAATACTCTCAACTTCTTAAGAGTAGACATTGACAACAAAAGGAATATTTTTCATGATAAGGAAATCTTGGTCAAACATAGGTATTAATAAGGTTACAACAAAAGGAGTGTTTTTCATGACAAGGAAATCTTGGTCAAACATAGGTATTAATAAAGGTTACTACAAAAGGAGTGCTTTTCATGACAAGGAAATCTTGGTCAAACATAGGTATTAATAAAGGTTACCAATATTACTATTTGTCATTATTCATAAGTACTATGACATAAACTTATCAAAAACTACCTCAGTGTCCAACCAATTGAATAATGTGAATGAATTCTCTATAACTTCTATCATAAATTAATTGCTATATGTATCTACAAGGCAAAGACTAACCACCTCGTAACTTATTTCTTTTTCTTTATAAATAAAAGAATTCATTTATTGTTCTTGCCTCACTAAACCCAACCAAAACATTATAATAACCAAACCAAGACATTATAATCTTGATTTAAGGTTGCTTATCTTGATTGTATGTTTGTGCCTTCATCAGTGGCCATGTGTCCATCAAATGCATTATTGTGAATGTTCAATAATTTGACACGTGTTTGTATGTTATGAGATTTTTGTAGTTGGTATTATCATTTTAATGTTTTTTTGGTATATCGACAAAGGTTGAACACCTTAAAGCAACCACTCACATAAATAGATCAAATATTAGTACATTAATGTATTACGTGATTAAAACCATCAAAGAGTGAAACAATCCACAACCCGAACCAATGCGACCTCTTGAGGCAATATATTAATGCAAAAGGAAAATATTTTTCTTCTCATAATCAATCATAAGTGATTGACCTCCCTGCTCTTTAAATAGAGATAATAGATCAATCAGATGCTAAGCCACATATCAATATAGCTGTTAGTATCCATGAGAAGATGGACCATCAAATCAATTTATGTCTAGAACATAATCGTGACTATCACATTAGATAATTATAATGCATACTAAAGAAACACACTTTACCTAGAGACACATTAATCTTAACTAATTCCCAAGCGTCTAAATATCATAATAGGTTTGTTGTTGTATTGCAGTCTCTAATGTTGTAAAATGTTACATTGTTGATTAAATATATAGATGATTTATATTATTACAATGAACATAACTGTAATAAGTGGGTATGTTTATTTAAGTGATACGATACATTAATGCAATGATTACATCTAACTCACATTAATTAGTATATATAATTCAATATTATTATTAAACAAATATTTGATTTTTCTCATGATTAATTGAATTTTTATTTAAAAAACAAAAAGTTGAATTTGCATACCCATAATCTGAAAAAATTATTGAAAAACATTAGCACATTGTATTCATTTGAACCACTAGTGCATTGAATGCATATCTATACATCGATGCGTTTAAATGGTTGTTATGCATTGGTGTGACATACATGTACAAATGCACTATTGCTTATAGCTATAATAAAAGCACCAGTGCTCTTAAGTAAATTAACAATACCATTCCCTTCTACAATATTGTTACTGTTATCATTAACATTACCAAGACTTCACAATGTGCAAGGATATATATGCATTAATGCTCAACCATATATAATACACATCAATCTCAATCATATAATATGCACCGATGTTCCTTGTTGTTTAAAACACACACAAAAAAATTCTTTGTTAGGACCTCTAGCCACCAATAATTTTTAGCTATAGTGAACATTTGTTAAAACCTCCATTGTTAATGGTAGAGGTTTTACTCGATGTTTTTTTGATAATTTCGACCAATCTTATAACACTAAAACCTCCACTAAGTGGCATTTTCCTTGTAGTGTTTCAAAGATAAATAATGCTTAGAAGACCTTTTTAAGTGCATGTTTAAAATAAAAAACGTCTTTTGACCATAACATTCAAAGTGAGAATGATAAAGTTGTTGTACTAGTTGATTATGAGAGATCAATAACATTACCAATATTGTTGACAAAGCAATACTCTCAACTACTTAAGAGTACACATCAACAACAAAAGGAGTGTTTTTCATGACAAGGAAATCTTGGTCAAACAAAGGTATTAATAAAGGTTACCAATATTACTGTTTGTCATTATTCACAGGTACCGTGACATAAACTTATCAAAAACTACCTCAATTTTCAACCAATTAAATAATGTGAATGAATTCTCTATAACTTCTATCATAAATTGCTATATCTATCTATAAGACAAAGACTATATGATATATCTATCTACATGGCAAGGACAAACCACCTTGTAACTTATATCTTTAGCTTTATAAATAAAAGTAATTCATTTATTGTTCTTGCCTCACTAAACCCAACCAAAACATTATAATCACCCAACCAGAAGATTATAATCTTAATTTAAGGTTGCTTATCTTGTTTGTATGTTTGTGCTTTCATTAGTGGCTAGGTGTCCATCAAATGGATTATTGTGAATGCCCAATAACTTGACACGTGTTTGCATGTTATGATATTTTTGTAGTTGGTATTATTATTTTAATGTTTGTTTAGTATATCGACATAGGTTGAACACCTTAAAGCAACCACTCACATAAATAGATCAAATATTAGTACGCTAATGTATTACGTGGCTAAAACCCTCAACGAGTGAAACAATCCACAACCACAACCAATACAACCACTTGAGGCAATATATTAATGCAAAAGGAAAATAATTTACATGTGAGCTTCTCATAATCTATCATAAGCAATTAACCTCCATGCTCTTTAAATAGATATAATGGATGAATCATATGTTAAGCCATGTATCAATATAGTCGTTAGTATTGAGGAGAAGATGGTCCATTAGATCATTGTATGTCTAGAACATAATCATAGCTGTTGGATTAGATAATTATAATGCATACTAAAGAAACACACTTTATCTAGAGACATATTAAACTAAGATGATCTTAACTAATTCCCAAGTGTCTAAATATCATAATAGGTTTCTTGTTGTATTGCAATCTCCAATGTTGTAAAATGTTACATCGTTGATTAAATATATAGATGACTTACATTATTATAATGAACATGAGTGTATTAATCTTGTATATGTATTTAAGTGATACAATACATTGGTGCAATGATTACATCCAACGCACAATAATTAATATATATAAATCATCATCATTATTAAATAAATATTTGATTTTTCTCATGATTAATTGAATTTTTATTTAAAAAACAAGAAGTTGTATTTGCATACCCATAATCTGAAAAAACATTGAAACATATTAGCGCATTGTATTCATTTGAACCACTAGTGCATTGAATACATATCTACACATTGATGCATTTAAATGGTTGTTATGCACTGGTGTGATGTACATGTAAAAATGCATTGTTGCTTATAACTATAATAAAAGCACTAGTGCTCTTAAGTAAACTAACAATACAATTCCCTTCTACAATACTGTCTGTTATCATTAACATTACCAAAACTTCACACTATGCAAGGATAATATATATGCATTAGTGCTCAACCATATATAATACACATCAATCTCAATTGTATAATATGCACCACTACATTTAAAATATACATAACAAGGGTTGATGTTTTAAAAATATATAATACACATCTTTTCATATGAAATAGGGACACACCGAAGTGCCTTGTTGTTTGAAACACACACACACACACACACAAAATCTTTGTTAGGACCTCTAGCCACCAATAATTTTTAGCTATAGTGAACATTAGTTGAAACCTTCATTGTTAATGGTAGATGTTTTACTCGATGTTTTTTTGATAATTTCGACCAATCTTATAACATTAAAAACCTCTGGTAAAACCTACACTAAATGGTGTTTTCCTTGTATTGTTTCAAAGATAAATAATGCTTAGAAGACCTTTTTTAGTGCATGTTTAAAATAAAAATATCTTTTGCCCATAACATTTGAAGTGAGTATGATAAAGCTTTTGTACTAGTTGATTACGAGAGATTAATAACATTAGAAATATTGTTGACAAAGCAATACTCTGAACTTCTTAAGAGTAGACATCGACAACAAAAGGAGTGTTTTTCATGACAAGAAAATCTTGGTCAAACAAAGGTATTAATAAAGGTTACCAATATCACTGTTTTTCAAATAAAGGTTACTGATACTTCTTAAGAGTAGACATCGACAACAAAAGGAGTGTTTTTCATGACAAGAAAATCTTGGTCAAACAAAGGTATTAATAAAGGTTACCAATATTACTGTTTGTCAAATAAAGGTTACCAATATTATTGTTTGTCATCATTCACAAGTACTATGACATAAACTTATCAAAAACTACCTCGGTTTCCAACCAATCGAATAATGTGAATGAATTCTCTATAACTTCTGTCATAAATTACTATATCTATCTATAAGACATACTATATGATATATCTATCTACAAGGAAAAGACTAACCAACTTGTAACTTATCTCTTTTGCTTTATAAATTAAAGTAATTCATTTCAAACAAACTATATGATATATCTATCTACAAGTCAAAGACTAACCAATTTGTAACTTCTCTCTTTTGCTTTAATGTGTAACTTGTAACTTGTAACTTCTCTCTTTTGACAATCTATCTCTAAGGTGTCGATCCTCCACATTTGAAACTAAAGCATTTCCAGTATGTATGCCACTTTCCTAGTTAAAACACGTTCCAATTCTGAAATTTTCTCATTGAGACTATGGAGAGCTTAGTTGGTCGCCTAAAGAGTTTCTTTGTGTCGACAAAGAGTTTTCTTAATGTCTCTACCGTTAGTGTCACACATTTTTTCTGTTGAAGAATGATACACAGAGGAAAAAACGGACCACTGGAAATTGTCCCCCCAAACTCTAAATAGTACCAAAAGAGATAAGAGACCCTCACCAGTTCTACTAAAATTTAAATTGGGAAGATTTTCTTCACAATTGCTTACTGAGAAAGCAAGGGTAGATGTAAAGATGGCATAAAGATGAATAACCTGGGAATTACTAATCCATAATAGTGTGTCTGCCAACACTAAGTTTATAACATTGCCCACACGACGCTTGCCCTTGTTTCTTCTGTCCTCATACATTTTGGCTTTGTGGGTCTTGAGCTCCTATACAACCACATTTTGAGATCCCTCAACCGAGTCTCTTTGAAGATGATTTGAAATCCTTCCAACTGGACATGGAACATAGAGACTCACCTCCATTGGGGGTTTATTCCCACATTTCAAAGCTTTCCCACACATACCACATTCAATATCCACTCAAGACTGCATACAATTCAAATGCACGGGTGTAAATACCACACGATCATGTCCTCCATGATGTGTTATTTCCATTCTTTGTCTCAAAAAACATGTACAAGTGGAAAAGAACATGGTTATGGGATGTGGGAGGATGACACCACCCCATTTTAAATGTGAAGCTAGTTTGGCCCAATGGTCTGCCATACTATTAAGTTCACACTTAATGTGGAGAAAGGATATTCCATCAAAACTAGAATCCAAACATCTTATCCTCTGGAGCAAAGAGTTTAAAGCATTATTCCCCACTCCTTTTTGACTTACCATGGCGCTGATTATGAGCATTGAGTCTCCCATCACCAAAAGATTTTGGAATCCCATCTCCTTTGTGAGGCTTAGCCTCATCCACAAAGAGTAGGTCTCGACGATGTTATTAGAAAAGTTTCCTAGCCCCCACTCATAATACATCAATCTTTTTCCTTTGGGATTAATGGTATTCCCACGTGCTCTTGCCACCCCTTAATGTTTCTTTCTTTTCAAATGGGATTTTTGAGAGATAAAAAATTGTTATAGTTATAAATATGATGTTTTTATATTCAATGTGGCATGGTTGTGAAGGTTTCACCTTGTAGGGCAATGCAATTATTTAAAAGGGTGGATGGATTTGTGGCAAGTTATTGCAATTCACCCTTTTTTTTTTCTTGGTAGTTTAAAGGATTTCAAATTTAGTCCATTGACATTTATTTTGTTATTCATTGGGATGGTTTTGTTTTTAAGTTGACATTTTGTGTTTTGAGATGAGGTTAACATTACTGATTTTTAAACAAAAATATTTTTCTTTTCATTTTCCATCAATGGAACTCAAAATATACATATATTGTTATTAGAACCATGATCTATCATAGCTCGAAAAAGACCATAAGTTTCAAAATTCCTAAAACTAGACTTTAAAATCTATCTTTTTATCTCTTGAATCATCGAGAAATTTATCTAGATAATAACCAAAATAACATGAAAGTCTAAATGATCAAAATCACATTAAACAAAGAAATTTCAAGAAGGGAGGGAGGATCTCCACTTCACCATCCTAGAACATGGTTTCCCTGACAGATCCCATTGGTATATTATATTTTTCCTTTGAGAGTTTGTTTGTTGATTAAACACACTATAATTTGGATTTCAGAGCCAATGCTTCACTAATAACTTCTAATAGCTTCATGTCTATGCTCATTGTTATAAGCAAAATTTGTTCGTTGAGATGGATTCCACTTATCTGATGTTCAAGCTAGTACAACCTCTTTGGTAGCTCAACACAAGACATAAACTACCCACACCTCAGATGGTCATGTGTCATAGGTGGTGAAAAATAAAGAGAGGGAAGGGACTTGCATGCAAGTCCTCTTCGGATCACCTTGCTTGGGTATTGTCCTCCCTCAACTCCATGGAGAGTCGAAAAGGTCGAGAAATGGTGATTTTGTGCAGTGGATGTGAAAATAAATTCAACATTTTTTTAGACCAACAAACTGATAAGTGTGGACAACAAGTTGTCCACTCCCTTTTAAGCTTAGAAAATTAAATTAGATTGGCTTCCAGGGTCCACCAGAGTCTAGGACAAATAACCAATGATTTTTGTGTATTGAATTTGAGTCAATTTCACAACTAACACCTATAACAATTTGTTTTAATATGGTTGGAAAGTTTGAACAAAAAATAGTAGATGCAAACAACAAGCTATTCATACCAAAATAACCCTAAAAGTGAGTCCAAAATAAGACAGAAAGTGCATTGGGCAAGGAAGAAGTCAAGCTGGGTTATATTTCTTAAATATGGAATTCAAAATCAACTTGCTAATAAGTTGCTACAACCATAATAAACTAAGTAAAAGGTATTGAAAATAATTCAAAAAATGAAATTATTAATTTCCTAAACATTCCGATATAGTTTCTAGAGAAAATTGTGTTGGAGTTACTTCACACACACCTAGGATTTCTTTTTCCTAAGGTTTTTCCTTGTTTATTAGTAATTATCTAGTCTCCTATATTTTAGGAGAGAATATTCCACCTGGAGAATAGTCTCTTCAGTTGACACTTCAGTTTGACTAATTGAGTTGAGTCTAGATGCTACATTGGTTTTGTCACCATGCAACATTGGGATCATCACCATGCTAATGCGCATTATCCTTGGTTTCATCACCAGACTGGTGCATTACCCTTGATTCCTTGATCTACTCCTCACTACACTCTGTTTCAGTCAGTTAATTGAAGACTAGTTGACTAGTTAACTCATCTAGGTGGCAGTTCACTCCCGTAACTTCCTGAGAGAGTAGACTAGGTGGCAGTTCACTCCCGTAACTGCTGATGTGTGTCCAGATCACTCTAGACCACCACTATGGTGCATTGGTTCTCCTCCAATGTGCATTCATTGAGTTATACAGAGTATATCATGTGTAAATTATTCATTATTCATTACGGTTAATGAGAATTCTTCCATTCTTTATCTCCTTCTTCTTCTTTCTCAATTTCTCTATGAAAATGTGTGTAGTATTTTATAGCTAGATCTATTCTGTGCAGGTTCAACACATTTACAAATTGATGGTTGGAAACTATTTTTTTGAAGGTGAAGGTCTAGAATAGGCCTTTGTTTGGTTATTTCAGTCATCTTGGTGAGTTTTGGTTGGACCGACAAAAAATTGCCACATTAACTATATAAATTTTATGAAGCTTTCTCTTAGTTAATCATGCGATCAAGGATACCACAACATTTTTAAGGTCCTCACATCCAAGTTCACATATTTTATCTCGCAACATGATCCTCTTTGTATAAAAAGTCTAATTTGGTGTGCATCACTTGGTCAAAAAAATGAGTGCCCCAGGTCGTTTAGAGAAGGAGAAGTTGGCCCCTTTTCGTCACTATCACACTTCCGTGCTTTCAAATTCATATGAATGGAAGAATGATACTTGCACAAGGAAAGACTTTGAAGACTCCCATAAGGAAGTCTAGTTGAGCTTGTCCAAGCAAAGAATCAACTATGGAATTGGTTAATTTCTTAACAGGTAAACAAATTTTTTTAGTACATATTCATGAAAAATATAAAGATAAAGATAACATAAATATTAATATACATCTAAGAAAAACAACCAATAAAGCTGGCTATCCTGGAAGGGTAAATCGACAAAAAATGGCCAATTTACCTATTTAGGGCAGTAATAACAAACAACATAAAATGGAAAATAGAAAGAACAAGATGAGAAGAAGATAAATATAACTCCAACCAATAAGGAAAGATGGGTTTGAGAGCTATCCTAGAGGACACCTAGACCTCTTATTGCCAACCAAGGTTGGTACACACTATTCCTTCAAGAAATCTACACAAAATCACATAAAAAGGCAAGCAATCACTGTTAGTAAGGAAAAATAAGCAAGTTAAACTCGGGGAAATAACAAAAGTAACCTAGGTATCCGGTCACTCAAAGGAGATAATCAACATAATTAGCAACTACTACTATCCCTCAACCCTTAACAAGCAATGATTCAATCTCAACGACTGAATGAGAATAAGCAAGTACACAATATTAAGAACTGATAAAATCCAACAAAGCTTCACAACTTTATTCAATAAATCCTCCAAAATACAAAGGCATCCCTCTTATTATAAGAGAAGAGGAGGCTCGAGTTAGGTCAGGAGACACTTGTTACTTTTGGAAAAGTGACAGGTGACAAGTGGAGCACCCAAATTTTTCTTCCTTTTTTCAAAAAAGGAAAATCAAATATGATTTTATTCCCAAATTAAAATTATGATGTCATAATATACAAAAATATTCGAGAAAAAGAAACATCGACTAAAAAATATTTGAGGAATGGAAAAAAAGGTGCCATATCGTCCACTTTCCCTTGGGATTTTATCCCCCAAGTCCCATTAGTGATTGTTGGTCATTCTTTTACTACTACAATATAAGTTGAATTTTAGTGTTCAAATGACCATCAATGGTTGCCAAATTCATTGAGAATGATGCCCATGAGTTGGGAGAGATTTGGTTTGTTTCAGAGGCTAGGGGGTCTTGGAATTGATAGCCAAAAGTGATGAAATTCATGATGTTCGAGCACTTTTTATATTTGAATACAAGCCCTTCTTTTTACCTATATTTCTACCCCAACCACTAGCAAAGCATGGCTTTTATCTAGGCTTAATTTGGGCAAAAGGCCTTTAGGCATAAAAACTTAACTAGCTGGTCTATCATGCCTAACAACTCTAATTCTAAAATTTTACAGATTCATAGTAATTCACTATCCACCAATGTCATAATGCCTTTCATTTGGTGCAAATTGGACTCATAATGAGCGAGATCTGGACTTGGAAAGGTGTTGGTTTAAGCATCGAAATGGAAAAAATTGAAAATAAATCTCTGATTATGAACTAAAATTAAGAGATGACAGGCTTCTTTAGGTTTATAGGGATACAACTAAAATGGGTCTCTTTTTGTTTGATGAATTTCACTTAGAGGCCTCCAATTAGGCTTCCTTTCTACGCAATGTCAAGGTAAAAACAAGGTCAATTTTACCCTTCAAAATTCCATTGAAATTCAGGCCTATATTTCTAAGTGTTATGATTGCAGCTATATTCAAATCTTCATTACAATCATCTAGGTTGTTTCCAGGTGAAAATCCGCCTTTAGATAAATAAGTTATGCTATTAGTTTTTTTTTCTAGGTTACAAAGCCCGAGGAAAACGCCCAAGTACATCCCCTCATTTCGAGGATGGTACCCAGGGTAAACCCTAAAATAGTCAGGGGACAAGGCCCGTCAATAACAAAGATCGAAGCCATTACAACAATATTCTCATTCTGAGCTTGACGTGTCACTTGCGGGAATTGAACCTGGGTGGGGAGGATAACAATCATTCCTCCCAACCACCCAAGCTAAAGAAAATTGACAAGTTATGCTATTAGTTTATCCAATAAAGAAAAAACATTATTTTTTTTTAGTTTATCCAACAAAGAAAAACATTAAAACATGTACAGAAGAAAACTGTATTTAAACTTTACCATTGTCCATTACATATGAAACCATATATTTATATAACCCAAACAACACAATACATTGTTTTTTTTTTGGGAACAACCACCACAGATTTGAACCATAACATTGCATATAACAAAAACAATTTTTTTCTTGACTTATGCAACATATGCATACAACCTTGATTTTAAAACTTTTTGGCATAACCACCATATATAAAAAAAATTCTAACATATATAAAATTTCCAATTTTGCAATGGTTTATAGTGGAGGTGGTGTGCTTGGGTGGTAGGTCAGCTTGCCACCCGCCTCCCTTTGAGCTTCTTAGTGGCTATGTAGAAAAAAAAAGGTGGAAGGTCGAGATAACATAGTAATGGAGGTGGCCATGACCTTGGATTGGTTTATGTTTTTGATTATGGAGGGGGGATGGGGTAGGTTATAGGTTCAAAACCCACCTCGTACTCCATTCTACACCCAAAAATATTTTTTCTCTAAACCATTCAAACAACCCTAAGAAAATTTCTAAGAGGGCCAAAGGTGGCTTGGCTTGGTGTGTAAGAGGGTTTGAAATCCCCTTTCTCTTGCATACTTTATTTACAAACCAATTCAACATTCAAATTATCCACACCAACACAAATTCAACACATGACTAAAATTCAACCAAACCAACACTAAGAATTTAGAATAAGGCATTAATCCATTAATTAATCATGCAACCCAACAAAAGGAGTGATCAAAGGAAAGTTATGGAGGTACTTGTATGGACTGATGAAGGAAGAGCTATACAGATTCCTTCATTGTACTTAAGCACGAAACGGAGAAGTGACCCCCTTTCTCACCAATAAACCATCCAAATGGAGATTAGGATCAAGGGCTTCAAACTTTATTATTTTCCATTTTTTTTTAATTTTCCCATTTTCCTTATTTTGCATGGGTGGGTTGCATGGATTTCCCTTCCTTTTTCCTTTTATTTTTATTACTTTATTTATTTATTTCAATTTTTAAATATTTCTCGAATTGTGTGCAAGTCAATTGAGTTGACTTTGAACTGAAATTTCACTACAGTAGACCGAGGATGGATTTGGAGGAGACGAAGTCAAAATGAGACATAGAGCATGTTGTTGGAAATGTATCGACAAGCCCGCTGCGTCTATATAACCATTGAGCTCAACCCATGCCATCTAGGCCTTCAATTTTACCTAGAAGATCTACCTTTAAACATTGATTTTTCTACGGGGTCCACAAGGTACTCAAACTTGCAAAGATTACCTCGTCATCATATGATATCAAATTGAGGCAAAAAAGTATCATTGAAAAATTCTCACTGAGTACTTCGATGATGTGGGCCACACATTTAATATGAGGTTGTCAAGTGCTATTTTGACTGAGTTAAAACTTTTCCATGTATGCTGCCTAAACCATGCCCCCATAACCAATACCGAGATTTGTGATGACTCTAACTAGGTCATTAGATGTCAAAATGAGGCAAACAAGGTACCACTGGAAAGGCATTGTAGTCAACTCAACAAGGAAACTCCAATTTTATGATTTAATTCAAGGCCTCATTCTCAACAACTAGGGGTTGAAATTTAGAATATAATATACCATTGGAAAGGTCTCAGACCACCCTAAATCAAATTTGGGCTTAATTTTCCTTTTAAGTCATATTTCAAAACCAAAACCGATGAATAAGTCATAAATATGTTTTTTTTTTTATTATTTTCTCTGCTCTATTAATAATCCATATCTAATCTTAATTTTATTTTGAATGAAAACCCAAATATTTTAGGCATTCATCAAAACCCCTTAACTAAAAAGGAAGTGTAGATTGTATGATTAAAAATACTGGCTTCTTTCAACTTGTAAAAAATAAGAGTATACTTTTGATAATTTATTTTCATACTGAAGGCATAAAATAAAATATGTAGTGTCCCTTAAATAATATTATCTTATTTTTTAGTACTATTTCCAAACAGAAGGATGTCATCAACAAACAATAGATGGTGATGAAAACATATATTGCAATTTTGACCCCTTTTAATCTTTGTTTCTCTCTAGAATTCTTTAGAAGATTGCTCAGCCCCTTGTCTACCTATATAAATAATTAATGGGGAAAGGAGATATCATTGCCTTAAACCTTGTGAGGGTTTAAAAAAACTTGAAGGTGCTCCATTAATCAACAAAGCACATGATACAATTGAGTAGCACACATCTATACAATCAACTATTGGGATACTGAAACTTGTGTGAAGCATGATCAATTTAAGGTAAGTCTAGTTAACCCTATTGTAGACATTTTATCATTGGTCTAGTTTTATTATAACAATATGTGACCTTTTTTTCTTGACAATATGTAAGACCTCTTGTGATACTCCCTCTGCATTATAAATTGTTCTCCATTTAAGGAAACAAATATGTTCTTTCTTGATGACTTTTGAAAAAATTGGTTTTATACTCTTGGAAATCACCTAAGCTATATTGTCTTGTAAATGTTATTATAGAGAGAGTTTGGCCCGTAAAATTCGAAGGCCTTAGGATTTTCTACCTTAGGGATGTTAACAATGAAAGTTGAGTTAAAAGACTCCAACATTTTCCCATTCCTTCCTAAATCCTCCACCACCCTTACTAAATCTCTCTCTATCACATCAACAAAACTTTAAAAAACTCCATAGGCCATCCATCAAGGCTTTGTCACTTATCTAGCTTGAAGTAAGCTAAGATCTATTTAAGGTCTTCCACATTCACTATGGCCAACATTCACTCATTATGTTATTAATGTACTAGCATGTTGAATTTTGAAAAAATCATCATAATATCCCATATATTTGGCTCTCTTAGGTCTGCTAATATATTACCATAATGAGACATTGTTGTTCTATCTATGGATTCATGACCTATATGGATGGTTCCATTTCCATCTTTGACTTCCCATATAGTATTCCAGGATTTTCTTGTTTGCACAAATTGGTGAAATAATTTGGTATTCTTATCCCCATCTCTCAACCATACCTCCCTATTCTTTTCTCGCCACAATGCTTCTTCTCATGCGAGTAAACTTGCTCTCTCATTTTCTAGTTTTTCAAGATCTTGTTAATGCTAAAACCATCAAGGTTGAGTGCTAAACCCATATTTAGAGCCTTCAAACATCCTCATATCCCTTTTGTATTCCTCATGAAGAGTATTGTCATGGGAGTGAGTAAGAAGAAGGGTAGATAGATTTTTAATGGTGGAAATAAATTCCTTCATGTTATGATGCTTATTTTCTATTATATGTTTTCTATTCAATTTTTTTATTTGCAATAGAACATGAAATAAAGAAAGCAATGAACGAAAAGCTTACGAAGTATAAATAAACAACTAATCATAAATAAAATAAAGTGTTGTTAGTGTTCTCCATAATTTTTGTGTTTTAAAATAATTGACCATGCCAATTAAATATAGAAAATGAGACTGAATGACAAAATACATAACATAAATCAAGTGTAAAAATTTCAAAAACCATAGGCTTGAAACATAGGCAAAAGAGAAATGTAATTAACCTTATAATAGAAGTACAATGTTTGCATAGAATGGAAGCAACAAAAGATAAACACATACTAAAATTATGACTCAAACTCCATACTTTTAATTTCAAGATCATCCTTAAGTTAATCCAAAGGATTAAACAATGCTAACAATTTATGTAAAAACTAAGGCTGAAGAACTTAACTTAACTTGTCCCGAAGTTTTCAGGACCTTACAAGGACAATTACAAAGTGTTAAACTAGCAAATGAAAAGAAAGAAGCCCCGACTTCAAAAGGGGCCAAAAGACCCTTTTGTTGACATAGGATTTTTGCGATCCATTTAAGTAGTTAGATTATGAGTAGATTTAGAATAAAGCAAACTAATGTAGCAATAAAAAATAGTATACTTAGTGTCAGGAGGGGAAAGTTTCACCCACTTGTGCATGACTAGATCCCCAAGAATGCAAATAGTGGATATGAGCTTGAACATATACTATATTGTGTTTCTCCATCCATTCACTTTATAGTGGAGGAAATAAACAATTACTTACTATTTATAGGAGAATATAATAAATAAATATAATGTAATATTTATAGGAGAATATAATAAATAAATATAATGTAATTGGCCTAAAAATTCAAATGTCAAATATAAAACATAAAATCTCCCAGGTTCATGATTTAGGGGACAACTCAAATGGAAAAGGGCCCACGACCAAGTAAAACCTAAAACACCAAAGCTATGATGGGCTATCAACTCTTGGAGCTATCATGTATCCACCTTGTAACTCCAAAGGAATCATTCGTTCCTCCATTTATCTTCCTATGACTGCCTTTTCATACTCACATAAAAGGAAAACATATCTGAAATGATAAATCGTAACAATATAATGTCATGCTTTACCATTTCGAACTGAAGAGAAACATAAAGTTGCCCACATGATTTTTCAAACATATGCCAAAGTAATTACCACTCCATCCTAACACGATTAATCAAACATATGCCAAAGTAATTACCACTCCATCTTGCTATCATCTCCATATCCATGAACTACATAAATCATATAGAAAAAAAGTGTGCTGATCTACAACATGACATATATAAAAAAAATGGACCTAGGTCTATCCACATAATCCAATATAGTAATCAAGAGTCCTTAATATACAAAAGTATTTCCACCATGTTAAAAAATAATATTTCCAAAACCAAGTGTAGAACTAAATTGAATCAAACATAGGACTTAGGAGAGGTAGGGCCTAATCTAGAATAAAAGGAAAGCTAAGTAGTCCTTAGGGTAGGGTGTAGGTGATTAGTCACCTCTAAGTGGAAATTATTAAATTAGATCTTAATTTTCATCTTCCATTTGAAAGGTGGAGCAACATGAGAATGAGGGTAAGCATTAGCATAGTCTTCCAAAGGGATTTTGGTYAGGAAAGCAACCAAAGAAGTAACAACAATAATGGATACAACAAGGGCCTTTGGGGTCCTTAAGGAGGCAAGGGTGGGTCCATGTCAACTCTTTTCATTTTTTCATGTGCAAGGGTAGCCTTAGAAGCAACAATTCAAGGCATGGGTGGTGGTGACATAAGATATTTTGGGGAAGAAGGAGCAATGTTGGAATCACAATCATATGAGTCCATTCCATATCCATTTGTGGAGGAACGATGGGATTTGGGTTTCCCCAACCATCATTAATGGCCATATGAGATGTTGGACTKACATTTCAAGCATTATTTGCAGAAAGGCAAGGATGGTTTATATAAAAAATGTTTGAGTGAGGATAAAGAGCTAATGGAAAATGTATCAAGGRTGGTTTCTCTTCAAGTTTATCACCTAAGTACAAATGGCATGTTTGTACTAGGTACACAAACTCTTTTGCATCTACAAGTGAACAAAGAAGTAGACTTTATTCCTTCTCTCTCCTCTCCAAATGTTATGGTTATTATGTATWCCTCGAYACACACCTAGAGAAGGGYCCCTTCCTCCCAAACTCATCACTTACTAATCATAATCCAAAATGGAAGTGATGGATTATCAATTTATTACTCCAAACTATACTTAAATAACCAATGCAACTATAATATGATGAATAGTAATTATCAAAACTAAAAAGTAGAACTTTTGTAGAGATGTCATGTCAAAGACCAAGTAAAATGCATTGGATAAGATATGGGGATGTTAGTATTAATTTAAACAAGGCAAGGCAAAGGAAAAAGATAGTCCTTATTGGAAGACATGTCGACAATATTTCAGACCATGGAGACGTTTGCGATCATCATCAAGTAGAATTGTTGTGCAAGGAGCAAACTTCCAAAATTTTACAAATCTAAACTATGTAATATGAAATAGGTTAAAAGGTCTATTTGAAACTTTATAAACTCATATAACCTTAGAAATTTATATACCAAGGCCAAATAAACAAGAACATTCCACATTACTCCAAATAGATAGTTACTGCCACATAACTCATAAGGAATGGTTATGACTGTTCAAAATCAAAGGTGCTCATGTGTTAACCAATTTTATGTTATGTGATGCAAACGCGCCACCCCGGCCACGTCTACTCCCACCAGGACCTTCTTCTGCTCAGGCCCGAAGAGCTACAATGCCCTTCAGATCCCGTGTCGAAACCTTTTGTCACCCACATGATACTCTATTGATCTCCCGACAGTCTTCTCGGGAAATCGGGTTTCGCGTTATCGCCTCCTTAAATCTTCGAAACCCGAACTCCGATGTGCACGTGCAATATCCCTTGCCACATCGCCTCCTCTCTCCCTCTTCTCTATCGGGAATCGCGTGATCGCGATTTCACAGGTTGCGATCTCTTTGCACTGGGAAATCCCGAATGCCGAATCCCGATTCTCCGGATTGCAAACACGTGTCCAGCTCGGGATCCACGGTCCTAATCTCTTTGGGAAATCGCAAATCACGATTTCATTTTTCAAAAATCCCACTACCACGAAACCTCCGATATCCCGATGGCTGAAGTTCCGATGACTCTTGGGCTCCTCCTGCACCTAAGGCTAAACCCCTCGCAACTTCACCAAGATCTGACGGTCGGCGGGTTTTCGCGAGTCTTCCCTGTGAATCCTGGTCGTCGATTCCTCCTCCTTGAGGAATTCTTCCGCTCTAGAGATCCTTCCTGTTCGAACCTTCTCCTGGGTCCGTCTCCACAGTATCACAAAGGAACTATCCCTCCTGAGCTTGTTAACTCTGACTCCTTCAGATACTTTGCGCACACTTCTCGTGCTCAACCTTCAACAACGCTCAAAGTGTTGAATCTTCCAGAATCTGTACACTTCTGGTGACATCAGTCTCTGCCTTCTTCTGCTCAGATTAGCCACTGAGACTTCAAGTTCAGCCTGCACTTCTCCTGCACGAATATACCAACCCAAACCAACTTCTGGGTGAATGAGAATAAGGGTTTAACTGTCGAGCCTCATCAACGCACTCTATACAGATGAATTCAACTGCACTCTATGCAGGAATCTCTCGGCTCAAACAGAGAAACAATTGAAACTTATTCTCTCCCCTCTCAGACTTCAGTTAAACCTCTGAAACCTTAAGCAAAACATATTCAAAACAAATGCATGACCAAAAAACAAACATTCATGAGTTCATAAACAACATACACAGAGAAACAACACCAACCATGAAATTGAATCAAAGAATCTCTTCTATTAATTCAAAAACATCTGTACATTGGTGTTCTTCACAAATTCTCTGCTTGCTCTCTCCTCTTGCTCCTGAATGAATGATTCTAAATTATTGTTACAATGTACAAGTGAGGGTGTCTATATCTGTTTTCCCTCTCAGACTCTAAAACTGTCTAATCTAGACTTAAACATCTATCTACCTGCATTAAATCTAATAAATGCCTCCTATCTAATTCAGACAAGAGCGTAAGGCTCGAGGTC
>SNQJ01S0001549.1:225375-246567 GCA_010110895.2 Picea sitchensis
TCAAAAAGCTGCAGGTACTCTGCCTACATGGCATCTTCATGCTCCGAGGTAGCATCTTCAAGACCATAGCAGGTCCACTGAACTTTTACCAACTCTATAACTCGATTCTGAAGAATTTTGACTTTTCTGTCCAATATTCGCACTGGTTGTACCTGAAAGTCTTCCTCTGTCTCTACCTGAATCAGATGCCAATCAATAACAATGTTAGGATCATGTACATATTTGTTTAGCAAAGAGACATGAAATACATTATGCACATTCATGGAAATAGGCAATGCAAGCATCTATGCAATTGGCCCTATTCTGTCTAATATCTCAATTGGACCACATAATCTGGCTGCCAACTTTGTACAACTACCCAACTTCAAAGAGCTCTTCTTAGGCTTTACTTTCAAAAGCACATGCTCCCCTACTTTAAATTCTCTTGCTATCATATTCTTGTCGGCATAAACCTTCTGTCTATCTTGAGTTGCCTTTAAATTCTACTTAATATTAACCATATGGTCTTCCATCTCTTTGATCAAATCTGGCCCAAGTACCACTCTATCTATTGGGTTGTCCTAGCTTACTGGACTACTGCATTTTCTACCATACAAAGCTTCAAATGGGATAATCTTCAATGAAGCTTGATACCCATTATTATAGGAAAACTCAACCACGCGCAAGTAATCTTCCCACTTAGATGGATTATCCATCACAAAAATTCTTAACATGTCTTCAATTACTCAGTTGACCCTCTCTGTCTGCCCATCTAATTGCGGATGGTATGCTGTGCTAAAGTTCATATTTGTACCAAATCCTTTAAATAATCCCTTCCAGAAATTTGAAGTAAACTTAGTGTCTCTGTCTGAGACAATTGTCCTAGGTATCCCATGCAACCTAGCAATTTACCTCATGTAAATTTCTGCAATAGTAGCTACTGTATGAGTTGTTTTCACATGAACAAAATGAGCAGCCTTGGTCAATTTATCAACCACTACCATGATTGAATCATGTTGCCTTGCTGTCCTTGGCAACTTTGTTATAAAATCAATGGTTATCACTTCCCATTTCTTCTCTGGAATTGGTAATGGCTATAGCAAACCCACTAGGTGTATATGCTCAACCTTTACTCTTTGACATTCCATACATCTGGCGATGTAATCAACAACATCCTTTTTCATCCCCAGCCAAAATAATTAGCTTCTTACTGCTGTAATTTTTTTCTGGTAACCGAGATGTCCAACATATGGAACATTATGTATTTCGTTTAATACCAAATTCCTAAGTTCTTTGGAACTAGGAACATAAATTCTATTTTTATGCATAAGTAGTCCATCTTCTTTTATCTCATATTCTTTCATTTTCTGTTGTACATCCTCTTGCTGCAAGCTTTCCTTTACCTGCAGGTAATGCTCATCTGTAACAACAACATCTAAAATTATGCTCTTCAAGTCTAACTGATGCATACTGATAGCCGTAGCATGCATGAGATGCACTCTTCTACTAAGTGCATCAACAACTTTGTTTTCTTTTCCTTTGATATGCTTGATATCAAAGTTGTATTCACTTAAAAATTCAAGCCATCTTGTTTGTCTGGAATTCAAAGTTGGTTGTTCAAAAAGATACTTCAGACCACTATGGTCTGTTCTTAATTCAAATCTCTTTCCCATGAGATAATGCCTCCACATCTTCAATGTGTGAAGAATGGCAGCAAGCTCCAAGTCATGCGTGGCATAGTTCCTCTCATGCTCTTCAAGATTTCTGGACTCATAATAAATGATTTTGAGTGAGGAATCCACCAATTCCTTCCTTGCACACATTTGTATATACCACAAAACTTTCATTTGGGTCAACAATTTTTAGCACAAACGCACTAGTGAGTAACTCCTTCAACAAATTAAAGTTCTCTTCACATTTATCTATCCATTCAAATTTAATTCCATTCCTTTGCAAAGAAGTGATGGGATGAGCGATTTTAGAGAACCCTGCTATAAACCTTCTGTAGTAATCGGCTAACCCCATAAAAGTTTTGAGTTCTGAAACATTACTAGGTGCTGACCATCCTCTAATGGATTCAATCTTCTCTGGATCCACTGCTATGCCCTATTATGAAATAATGTGCCCCAAATAATGTATCTGTTCTTGATAAAAATAACACTTACTCAACTTGGCATTCAACTGATGTTCTCTCAACACTTGCAATAACAATCTTGGGTGATGTTCATGCTCCTCTTTAGACTTAGAATAGACAAGTGTGTCATACATGAATACTATGACAAGCTTATCCAAGTAATTTTTGAATATGCCATTCATTAAGCACATAAAGGCAGCTGGTGCATTGGACAACCCAAAAGACACCACTACAAATTCATAATGCTCGTACCTGGTTCTAAAATCCGTCTTATGGATATCTTCTTCTTTGATTCTTACCTGATGGTATCCTGATCTCAGGTCTATCTTTGAAAATATCTTTGCTCCTCTTAGCTGATCAAAGAGGTCATCAATTCTGGGTAAAGGATACTTGTTCTTTATAGTATAATTATTCAGCTGTCGAAAGTCAATACATAGCCTCAAGGTTCCATCTTTGTTTTTGACAAAGAGTATTGGTTCTACCCAAGGTGAAACACTTGGGCATATGTACCCTTTCTTTAGTAATTCCTCCAACTACATTTGTAATTCTTTTAACTCTAGTGTGCTCATTCTGTAAGGTGTTTTTAACACCGGGCAACTCCTAGCACTAAATCAATAGAAAAATCTATTTCCCTTTTTGGCAACAACCCTGGTATTTATTGGAATACATCTTCAAATTCTTGTAGTATTGAGAAATCTTCAAGGCTTGGCCCCTTTGTCTTTTCTGGCTCCTCCACATGGGATGCATACAACTGACACCCTTTTCTGAAACATCTCTTCAACTGTAAGGCTCAAATCTCCCTTATAAAGATGGGTCTTGGTACACCTTTCACAGTGCTCTGTTTTCCATCTCCATCAAGACATGTGAATGCTTTTCTATGACAATCTAGGACAACATGATGCTTGTCCAACCAATCCATTTCAATTACAATATCATAAGACCCCAATGGTATGATATTTAGATCAACACTGGTATTCACACCATTAAGCATTATGGAACAACCTCTGACCATATCATGGATTCTCCTTTTGGTTCAAGTGGCTAGATGAACCAAACTTGATTTCCCAAGCTTACTTTTCTCCAAATGTAATCTATTCACTATCTTAGGATCAATGTAACAATGGCTTAATCCTGAATCAATTAAAATAACAACAAACTAATTAATGATCTTACCTTCCACCTCGATCATATCAGACTGGTACTCTACTTGTCCATCATCTAAGGCTGCATAAATCCTTCCCATGTCTTCGACTGTTGTAGCCTCTTGGATGTTGTGCACGGTCTTCACTCTTTCCTTTCTGTGAGGGAAATCCTTGTACATGTGATCTTCCTTCCATCTCCAACATTGGATTGGTGGTCTTCCCCTTTTTCCCAAGGAGTCTTCTTTCTTGGATTCATCCTTAGCATACTGATCTTGATGATTTTTATTAGGCTAATTTCTATTGAAAGGAGGTTTGAATCCCTTCTTCCTCTGATCAAACTTTTACTTCTTCTTATCCTTCAAAGATTTTTGCATGGACTCTCTTCCCTGGCCTTTCTCATATAAGTACTTGGCCTTCTATATGGTATCGGTCAAGGTCTTGGGCTCATCATTCCAAATCTTTTCTTTAAAAAAGGATGGAAGCCCACTCAAAAACCTCTGTATTTTTACCTTTTCATCATTTATAAACCCAACATACTTTAACAACCCCAACAACTTCTGCTCATATTCTGCCATAGTCATGCTTCCCAACCCGAGTTCAAAGAAATCTTGGATTTTCTTGTCATAAAAATTCTCTGAGACGTACTCCTTCTGAAAATACTTCTTGAACTGCTTCAAAGTAATCCTATTCTCATTAACATGTTCAACTTGCTTCAGTTGATCCCACCACATAGAAACTTTCCCATGTAAATAATAGGTGGCAATTCTGGCTTTTGGATTTTAAGAATAGTTATGCAATTGGAAATATCTCTTGAGTCCAAGCAACCATGCTTCAACATCATCTTCCCTCTCCCTTTCACCATCAAAGGATGGTGGCTTGAGCTTCCTCATCTCTCCTTGCAAACTGTCTAGTTCATGTCTCCTTCTTTGGTGCCTAATAGGAGACACCTCTGGACTGCTGAAGGAATGTTCAGATGCATAATATCTTCTTGTTGAGAAAGGAGGTGAGTGGTGTCTATGAGCTCTGCTAGCACTCCCGGAATAACCAACTCTTCCACGGTCATATCTTCTTCCATGACACCTTCCTTCTTCCTCTTGCTTTGAGCCATTCTTGGCTTGACCTTGAAACTAATTTAAGCTCTGCAACACTTGAGCATTTATTTGGATTTTCTCTCTCATCAACCTCTCATTGTCTGTCTTGTAGCTCTACACTTCTATTTTTAGGCTCTTCATAGTTTCTAGCAATGTTTCTTTCTCCCCTTGACCCTTGCGTCTGTTGGATGTTATGTATGCATTACCAATTCTGGTATTATGGCCTTCAACCTCTTTATCATGGCTGGAGGCTCCCTCGCCTTCTTCCATTTCTTCAATATGCATTTTTATTGATAGATTTAAAATCCTTAACTCTGCAAAATGTGGAAGTGACCATTTTGTCAGAATTAAGCATATGATAAACAAAATTTGTCAATAATGCTACAGGTCCTTTCAACTCATGAAGTATATATATATAACACTTCCATGTTATCCCTGGGCCGATACAAAAATAAATTCTGCACATGTGCTTCCTTCACACCACTTTCCTAAGTGACCACGGCTCGAAACCGTAGGCTTAGCCCTTCTTAGTGCTTTTCTTCCCTTAAAAACAACAATTCGACCACTAGCTCCCTTTTTACTCCGAATGAAGTCTCATAGGACCAAGGACATGACCAAGCACTTAGTGGGAGGCGCTTATCTAGGTTGAGATCGACAATCATAATCCATTGCAGAGATTGTATATGCACACAAGTTAACGTCGAAGTCTGTACCCGTAATTTAAATTCAATACAACTTTTGTTTTGAGTTATAAATCCGATAGTAGATCGGATGATCCGTATTCATTGTGGAGATCATAAAGTGTAGTGGTGTACCCTACCTTTGGCGAACCCAAAATTTTATGAAATAGTCTATTATACATTTGAAATCAGATTATTGTTTGGAACACTAGAATATTAAACCAAATCTCCACCATAGATCTATAGATCTAATGGTCAACAGGAGCTCCGTGAGTTCTAGAATGTCCACATTCTGAATTCTTCCGGAGTACCAAGTCTCCAGACTGCAATATCTGCTGCCACATATCCTATGTGATCAATGGCTGAGATTTTCTCCGCAACTCTGGGATTTGAGGCTTTCCAAAGCACCTCTCCACAGATCTCCCAGAGTGCCGAATTACTAGAGATCCTCTCCTTCCTCCATGTATCATCTCCCAATCAACGATCGAGATTAACTTTGGCCTTCGGGAGTCCTCGACCCCAACTGCTTATGCCTAGAATCCTCCGGAGTGCCAAGTCTCCAGACTACGGAATCTACTGCCACACGTCCTCTCCCGATCAATAGTGAGGATTTACTCCGCTCTTTAGAGATTTGGTAGGTTTCACCTTCATTCCACCTCATTCCTTTCAAACGTTGAATTGGAAAACTCTTAGAGGTCTTTGTTGGCAACTAAGCACCAAGGGGTGCTACATGGCAGAACATAAGGAACAAACACATGGCCCTATCTGACGAGTGACATGTGTCATATACTAACTGACACAAATGGTCTTTGAAAAACATGAAACACTATGACACATGGCAAGCATCAAGTGTGTCCACATCACCCTAGGTGATGTTAGCAGACAACGTCACTCCAGTGCCTCACGACTTCGGGGCTTCGAGACTTCAGAACTTCGGGAGGCTTCTCCACACTACACCTCAAATCCTCCAAACGTCGAATTCCTGAATAGGCTGATCTGTAGACACGTGTCCTCAAACACGAATGGTCTAGATTTACTCCAGAGTTCGGGACTTCAGAGGTTTTTACTGTTGGACACCACCACACCCCCGGACTGCTGAACGCGAATTTATGAAACCTTGCTATTCTTCAAACACGTGTCCTCGAATATGAAGGGTCCAGATTTACTCCGGAGTTCGGGACTTTGAGATATTTTATTCCTAGCAGCTTAAGGACTCGCTTCTCTTGGAGTGCCGAACCTCAAAACTACCGTGAGATCTACAGCTCACACTCACTAGTATGCAGATCATACGGCTGGAGTCTGATCTTCTCCACTCTTCTTCACCTCTTGATTTGTGCTTGATCTAATGGCCCATACCTGTCCGTGGCCAAATCCAATGGTCAGGTACTCCTCCCCGTGATCTACGACTTAGATTCACTCTGGGAATTCAGAGCTTTGGGGCTTTGGGCTTCTTTTATGACAAGGAACTTGAAACTGTCGAGGCAACGAAGTACGAAGGACTTGAGGGTTTAACCTCCACGCTCTTTTCCCAGATCTGACGGTTGAGATGGATTCAGATCCTTCCCAAAGATCATATGACCATCACGACTTCCCGAACCGCTACACCTCCTGAGCTTTCAAACACTATTAAGGTGTGCTCTTAGCGCCTCCTGGCACTCTGCAACTCAATTTTTTTGTGAAATTTTTGCTCCAATCTTGGTTTACACAGCCCATCCAGGATTAGTATTGGAACCATGAGCTCTGATACCAATCTGTAACACACCCAACCAACCACAGGCCAGGCATGTTAGCTACAAGTCCCTTCTCTGGACTTGTTCGATCCCTGCTCTCGTTTTTCCTAATAGGGAATGCATGAAAGATTCACATGCATTGATCAAGATTGATTCTAAGCATTTAAACAATAAATCATACACCATGCACAATAATAAACAACAATATGCATATTCTAATCATATCCTAAATTCAACGATAATTAAATACACAACGGAATAATTCATACACATGTAATCAATACCATAACAAAGAGCACTTATCTTTTAAAGAAGAGAACCACCGACTGGCTGCAGACGAAGGGCGTTCCACCCAACCATAGACACTGCTGTTCCAAGTCTCAACAACAATGTCACCCCAGATCTAAGGATATGAATCCACAAGGACGGTTCTAAAGTGTTACTCGTCTTCCCAAACCAGTCAACACTCAAAATCTCTCACAGGCTTCTCCAACACTCACAACAATCCAAGTACCCATCTCTCTTCTACCCAGCCTGCACCACCCAAGAGAATGGACCTCCACCTTCTCTTCCACGAAGTCCCTCAGGTAGTCCTTCTCCTTCTAGGGCTCCAATGCAGCTGGTCTAGCATCTCCATGTTGGGACTCTCAAGATTTGCAATTGTGAGCAAATATGGACACATGCCAAACATCTTAGACATGCATGCCTCAAATCATGGCTGGATTAAATCAACAATCTCTACAACCAACAAAACCGTGGCTGTTATTCAATGGTCCTATTTCCTTTCCCAAGCCAAACGAGAATGAGGAAAGATGAGTGAGTGAAGGAATGAATGGAGTGCAGACTCCACGAGAGAGGATGAACAATGAACAAATTGGGTGAATGAGCGCATGAGGCGACCAACAACAACACCAGAATGGGGAAGAGAATGAGAGTGAGTGAATGACCAAAATGAATGAGAGAAATAACCAACGAGAGAAAGGGGTTAAAGTTTATAAGATACATTAGAGTATTGGGAGAGAGGGGATGCCCTAGTGGGGGGAGACTCCTCTCAACGAGGAAACTCAACTTCAAGCAAGAAAACTTTCAAAAGGTCAAAAATTACGTTTCCCAAGGCAATGATTTTATATCTCCAATGCAAAAAAGTATTACTAGTGCCTTTACTATTGGGTTATTGGAGTCAAATGAACAAGAGCTAGAGAAGCTATCTCCTTGGGGGTGTAAGCCCTTTTACTTCCCAAGGTAAGTTTCTTTGGCTAGGGTTTAAGCTAAGAGGGTGTATGCCCTTATAATTCTCTTAGAAAACCCTTGTATAATCAATGAGATAAAGCAATAAATTGATGAATACTATGGTGGGAGTGTATGCCATTATACTTCCCACATAGTTCCTAGCACAATAAACTTGACTTGAAACAAATGATAACAAGAAAGTAAAAACCATACCAATTCAGGAAAAAATGCCAAGATAATCCACCACAAGAGCTAGAAAGCATCATACGAAACTAGCGCTAGATCTTCTCCATCAACCATTCATAAACATAGCCATAAACAAGTGCACAAGAGATAAAAGATCCAAGTGTGGCGCAAAATTTCATACCAAGTCCTCTCACAATGAGGGAGAGTTATGTTAAAAATGAGATCTTATGATCTCTATTTATACAAATGTCACCAAGGTGACTTATCCACAAATTAAGGAGTAAAACACAAGATTATGGGTCAACAACCCTAATCTTTCCCCCTTTCACAAAGTAATTCATTTAAAATTCATTTTTGCACATAAGAAAACCCTAATTTTAGAAGGACGTCTCCCCTTTAGGGGATATTTTGCCACTTTCAGGAAGTCGTTGGTGTTGGAGAAGCATGGGTAGGCCTCCAAAGGTCACATGTCAAGAATATAAGCACTCTCACCATGGTAAATACCCTCTTCTCCTAAAAAATTCCATGTTTCAAATGAGTGGCACCTCACCACCATGCCCTATCCCCCCAAGCATGACGTCAAGCTAAAAAATATGATGTTTTTACCCTCCTGGGAAAATCGTTTGGCAGGTGAGGGATGGGCTATGTCATCCAAGTCATCATCAAGGCCTTCCAAGTTTGATCTCTCTCATTCGACATGCGGGCCCCTGACATCCAACCTGTGGACTTGTAGCCACATGGAAGCCCAAGTTAGGATTGTTCTCCCAAAACTGTCCACCAACTAGGTCCTGCAAAGACAAATGAGCACGCCCTCCAAGGATACCAAGTCAAAACATCATGATAAGTGAATCCAATCAATAAATAATCCATCTAAGCATGTGCATCAAAGATCATTATATCAAAAAAATAATTTCTCAAAGACACTATACGATTTGTCAAGCTTGAATATGGGAGGGTTGACGAGGTGTCCTATTGGGTAGATCTTGCTCTAGGTCAAGGAGAGATTCTAAGAGGTCCCTCTATAAGCCATGTAAATTGTATGAGGTGGTTGGGGTCAAGAATCAATGGGCATAGGGCTCTGACATACAAGGGGTCGTAATGTCTCATTCATGGGTGCCTTTGTAGAGGGTGTGTGGTACCTTCGTCTGAAATGCATGTTTTCCAAGCCCATTAATTGCTTTTTATCTTTCTTTCTTTGTATTTTATTTCAATATATCATAAGGAGAGATTGAAGGTCACTGCCTTGGCGTGGTGACTAGATGATGGAAATGTCACCCACAAACAGCCAATGGAAATGAGAAAGCTGGCTCATGATGAGACCCCCTTTCTCTCAGCCATGCAACTGAGAGCCATTGCCCTGGTTTTGTGATCAGATGATGACAATGTCATACCACTAGATATTCATGGATATGATAGGTCGACTCGTGATGAGACCTGTTATCCTTCAACTAACCTTTTAAGCATTCATCACTATATTGTGGGCCCCCTTTACTCAAAGATAAACATTTTATTGCTTTCTTGGGTGATCCCTAGGCAAAGCATCTGGAAGGTTTATATAAGGTTTTTATCTTTTACCCAACATCAACTCCTCTAGGCCTTTATCCCCTTCTTCCCATAGAATGAGGGACAACCCCTTCTTGGGTCAATACACCCTAAAATCTCAAGAGATAAGAAAATGGAGGGGAATGATTATGGAAAGTGGTAAGTATGATCAAGAGCAGTACAATGGCTCATTAAGGGAGTTCCCAGTAGCAAACCCATCCCCAAGAAAACCACTTACTAGGGCACAATGTCAACCACCAAGTTGAAGCAGGGCAACAAGCATAATTTCCAAGCATATATCTTGAAATATAGAGCAATATAAGATACAACATAATCAAATGGCTTAAATATTGAAATGATACTCACCATAATACTAACTTGTACCTCATGGAGCAAGGCCCACTACCTTCCAGAAGCCAACTGATGTGGTGGATGCCGTTTGCAACATTGCGACCATCTGTGGTGGTGAGTGGGTTTTCCATCTGTGCAAAGGGTACTGCTGCTCACGTAGTCTCTCAACACTCCATATCTGCAACCTAAGGGCCTCGAGACATAATCTCCTTAGTTATCCACAAAATGGGGATAACACTAGGGATTTACATAATTCAAAAGAAACCCACAAGGGCAACCCATAACTTACATCATGAGGGATATTGAAACTAATGCTAGGGATCGACCATGGTGAATACAATAATATCTTTAATTCAAGGAAAATGAATGACCTAAGAAGGTTCAAACTTGTAATAAGGACACAATGCCATGGGGACTAACACCATTCAAGAGTTGAGGCTCCAAAGTACCAATACATCAAAGCAATAAATCCACATCATCAATCAAGAAAAAATGCACAAAAATGAAAATGTACAAGATGGGATGAGCCTAGATTCAAACTCAAATTGAAAACAAAGTCAATTTTAAAGCCCAAAATCCAAAGAGTGTGTAGCCATCACAACTCCAAGACTACTAAGCTTTGTGTTTCAATGGCACTAGGGGGTGTTTTTCTTCAAAATGGTTAGAGGTTGAAGGTATTGGCCATATCCAAGAGGACATTAACAAAAATCTCAAAGGATCAATATGTCATCTCCCTAAGTGAAAATACAAGATTAATCAACATAGAGAGAGGAGGATAGGTTATTAAAAGACCCTCAACCAACACCAACCATTAGATGCATCACCACTAGACTATATCAAAACAAGTAAGAACCACTACCCCATGCACATTAAATTTCATTCACAAAAGAAATAGAATGATAGATAGGTGGTCGTTTCTAATAATGATCACCAAACAATCAAATCTTGAGGGTGGTAGTGCTAATGATTGTGGAAATTTCCCACATTTAAAAATTGAATGCAAAACAAAAATTTAACCTTCAACCTATAAGGTTTCTTGGATCTTATCCCTTTGAATTTTCAACTTTAGGGTTGCTATAAGACCAAGTATAAAACAACAATGGAAAGATTACATTGTTTCACTTCCAAACAACCCAAACTTCTTAGCAATTCAAGGAGAAAAAATACTAAACCAAAGGGATAAGTTTGATCCCTTTTAGGGACACTTGTCAACCAATAACCTATTTTGAAAAATACTCTTTATATTAGTAATAACAATAGTACAACAATAGTATTCCAACAATAAAATCAAGTCGTTATATTCTTCACTTAGATGTCAAATCACTCAACAATTGTCCTTTTACTTATGTTAAGTGAGCAAGACATATATTGCTATAAATGACAATGCACAAAGAACATATATAGTTGAAAATTAAATTTGGAAATTGCACAAATTTTGGATAGCTAGAAACTTCATTAATATGCTTAAGATGAAGTACATGTACATACAATAGCCTTCTCTCAAGGATAGTACAAATATTCCCAACTTTTCAAACCCTAGTTAGGGAAAATCAACAAAAGCCCAACCATCAGGAACATCCAATAAGTGAGAATCACTCCAACATATCCTCCAAGGCAAGAGATCATCTCCTCCTCTTCTTCTTGACAATTGCACCCTAGGGATTTGTCACAAAACCCTAATATATAATCTTCAAGGGATTAAATCTAACCGTAGACCTCCAATATGCTCCAAGATACTCCAAAAAGACTAAGAAACCCTATCTAATCAAAAGAGAGAGAGGTCAAGCACATCTGAAGACTCTAGAGAGAGAGGCTAGTGCACACTCTTCTCTAGGTCACATGTCATCATAAGTGTGAATACACATGAATGAATGAACATATATGAATGCAAATACTCTCTCTTTCCTATATTTATATGATAGGTGGGGGAGTCCAATAGTATAATGTGGGCCTTGGCCATTACAAGCAACCTATAGTGATCACTTGTAGGCCAACACAAGCGAGATGCTACACTGTAGAGTACATGTGTCATGCTCGAAGGCAATGTCATTCAAAATAACGTCTCCTAGGTGGTGTAGCTACACAAGGTAAGTTTATATTCCTCCATCACTAGCTTCTATAGACTTCATTGATCCTATGAAGCAATGTACTCCACTAGTTTATCTCTTCTTATGTGAATAATTTCGACCCACTAGGCATCCTCAAGTAATCTCCAATCCTCTAAACATGAATCCAAGCTACCACATGCCAACTAGAGCCTAATTCCCTCCTCTAGGATACACAACACTCCTCATCCCATGTATGGCACTTTCCAAGCAAGTGGATCCTTCATGGTGCCTCAATGAAGTCCATCCACCAAATCATCAAGATAACTCCAATGTTTAAAGGAAGAACACTAAGCCATTAATCATCCGAGGTTAGGCATCTACTGAGATATTTATCTCAATTTTGGAGATCCATCAATGAATATCTCTCATGTGCTAGTCCATATTGGACCATCTATGGGATGAACACACACCATGTATCCCAAATTTCATGAAGCACCTCAAGCATGGTGTAAACACTTTTGGAGTAAGCACAAAAGTTAACAATGATGGCTAATAATAAAAAACATAATAGCTCATATTCTAATAGTTCATAATCATCTCATAATTTCCACAAGTTTGACGTTGTCAACCAAGTTGTCATGTGAACCATCTAAAGATTGACACCAATAATTTGTGTTCTAAATTAATAAACAAACCATGTGCCATAGAAAAGTGCCTAAGTGGAGGTGGTTATACCCACATGCCCACACGTTTGAGAGCACTAATTGAACACAAAATGCATGGTAAGGATTCATATAGTGCGATAATGTAAACCATAAGCTCACTAACTCAAAACAACCATGATTTACACCATACAACGAAGAAGCCAAGAATCAATGCCATAGGACCAAAGTGATTACTTATAGCCAAAGAAAGCATAATTGCATGCTATTATTCATAGTAAAACACATATAGGACTAGTGCCTAAATTGACACTTAGGACACATGGTGTTCTAAGAGTTCAATACCTTTTATATTCAAATATGTGCATGGACAATTGACCCTTTTTTTGTATTGCATAAGTACCATGATATGTGACAATCCTTATTGACAAGCTTGAATGAGATAAAAGTAACATTTGGAGTTCTCATTAGGGGGGAAATGAAATTTGGATGAGTTTAGGGATAGGAGTGATGGAGGAAGAGGAGCTAGTATATTTCTCGATGGAGGGTAAGGAGCGACTCCTAAAGTCGATTTTTAGGTGTAGAGACAAACTCATTGAACATTGGAATATGACTAGGGCTGCAATTCAAGGGTATAGATTGGAGATTAACATAGGGAAACTTGGCACTCCATCTATAATCCCTAATTATTTCCATGTGCTAGGTGTCAAGGGGGGACATTTTGAATGACATCAATCATTCCAAAATTTTGGATCCTTGCATAAAACTTTGGTGAAGAAATTGAGAAGAAAGGTCACATCCAATTTCATTACCTTTATAGGTACTAGTGCATGGGGTCAAACCATAAAATAGGCAAATGATGAATTTAAGGCTCTCCCAATTGAGGAACTAGAGGTGAACACCAAAGTATTTGGTATGAAGGATTCATCAACTCTCAAAGTATAAAATAAAGCTAAGTCCATCCTATTTTATAATCTCAAAGCAAAAAAATGAATGCAAATTGGTTTCTCATTGGTGTTAGTCTTCCATCCTTTGAATGTGACAGAGAGCGTAAGTCTCATGGAGAGATATGAATTGGAGAAATAATTGACCTTAGAACCTCATTCCTAATGGAACTATAAGAAGGTTTACTGGATTAAAGAGGAGAAGTAAATAAGTAAGTGTATATAGAATTTAAAAATGAAGAAATGTGTCTCATAAGGAAAGATTAACATTGGTATTGGGAGAAGACATAGGAATGGAGGATGTTCTAAATATGAGAAAAAACATCATTGACTAGGAGTTTTTTTATTAAGTGTGTTTTAGAGAAGTCATTATATTCTTAGATGGAATTTGTATGGAAAGGGCATTGTGTGTATGTGCCAACATTTCCTGTCCTCACAAGAGGATGGTTATCCTTTTAATTCCACTCTAGGGATGATGTAGAGAATATTCTAAAATGGACATGGTAGTGGGGACCTACAATTATGTCATTGAAGAGATGGACACCATGTTTTTATCTTATATTGAAACTGAATACCTCTTAGCCAATTTGGGTTAAGCTACCAAATATTCCCTTAGAATTATGGTATAAGGGGATTTTGTAGGTAATAGGTAATTCCATAGGAACTTTCATCAACATGGAAGTTAATACATTGCCCACAATCAATAGAAAAATAGCTACAATCTTGGTGGAAATGGACATACGAGAGGGGCTCCTGGTGGAAGTTGCAACTGGATTTGAGAAGTGGCAATTCATCTAGTTGGTGGATTACTAGAAGATTTAGTTTGAATGTCAATTATGTCATGTTCATGTCCATGTGATAAAATTATTCTCAATATTTGATAGAAAAAAATAATGGACAAAGGTCTCAAGATTGGTGCAAGATAATTAGTAAGGGTAGTATGCTGAAATTGACAAGTACTGGGCTATTGGTAAAGGGTTAGGAAATAAGGGGTTAGAGAAGCTAGAAGTGGATTTTTTTTTCAAAAAAGGCTTGAGTCAAGAGGAAACATTGACACAAATTGTGGGTGATTAGCAAGAGTCCACCTCATTGAGAGGGGTGAAGATAATCAACAAAGATAGGAAGTAGTATGGGTTGAGTTGGACAAAACCATGTTTGATAAAGATAAAGGTATGTTACACATTACCAATCCCTCTCTGTCTTTGATTGAGGAAAATGGATCTCAAATAATATCTAAGAATATATCTATTTAGTTTCCCCAAGTCTTCATAAAAAAATAAGGGTATCAAAACTATCCCTGGAAAAATCCTTAGTTATGGGTACATCTCCTCCACATATAGAAGAACAATGAATTTTTATGGATCATTTTTTCTCAAACAACTCCGGGATTCATGACCAAATCTCTAGGATTCAAGTAGAATTCTTCAAAGCGTCTTCCCATGAGGGCCATGCTTAAAGCTACGCCATAAGGGGGGCACTTTGGAGACTTCTTCAAATACACCCATCACTACTAGATGCTTCCAACTTGCTTTGGGGCTTCTTCTAGGGTTGAACATGGTTGAAATCAATGAAAACCAACTATCCAACAATATCCCCCTTTGGAATTGATGGAAACAATCATACTCCACATATGACCAATGCTCTCGATCTTTCTCTCCTCTTGTTTCTCTCCCCCTTTGACATCAATGGCAAAGGGTAACTCTCTTTGGGGCTGCTCCCCCTATCTTCATGCTTATGATCTTTCTTTTCTGATATTACTCTTCCCTTTTTATATGAATAGAAAAGAGTGTATCCCCAAGAAAATATTCATTCTATGAATATTCTCTCTCTACCTTCATGTGCTCCCCCTGTCTTCATGCCTCTAATATTTCTCTTCTCCAATTGAATTTTATTTGGGTCAAGTCGGCCCTAAAAAAAGGGTGCCAGATCTAGTATAAATAAAGCACCTAGGAGTTCATTTGTTACATTAAGTCAAGTGATTTTTACCCGAGGTAACCAAGGAGATATGAGGTGAATTTCAGAGGGAAGATGAACTGAAGAAGGGAAAAATTACAAAGGAGGATGAAGTCTTGTGATGATGTGTTATAAGATATGTTATTCAAATGTCATCTTACCATTTTCGCTATAGCTATTTTTCTAGAATGATTCATATAGTGAAACTCTGAGGCTATTGAGAAGACATACCAAGGTACCCGTGATAAAAATTTAAGCTTCTGGTTCATTTCATTTTTGGTGATACACTTTGTGGAAGATAGGGTTTTTGACTAGTCCTGAAACTAGTATCAAACAAGTGTTTTGAGAAAAATAGTCATAACTTATTCATAGAGGATCCAATTTTTGTGAGACCAATTGAATTGGAAAGATTATAGTCCATAGTATGTTGTGTGAGTGTTTCAGAACTAAATATGAAATATTTAGCACGTGGAATGCTCTACAATTTTGCTCTCCAAAATAGCCTATAATTCAGAAAGGTCTGCCATTTTCACTATAACTCCTTTTGAAGGACGATTCAAGGAGTGAAACATGGAGGAATTTCAGAGAATATATTGAATAATATTGGGTACAATTTTTAGACCTTAATTCATTACATGTATGGATTTATGCTTGTTGAAAGTTAGGGTTTGTGACTAATCCAAAACTAGTCCCGCGAGACTGAGGTAAAGTTTGATGAAGATGTTATTCTCTTGTTGCTGAAGTTGAGGAAGGTTTGCAGGTCTATGATCACATACATCAGGTTGCTACATGACTAAAGGTATGCTTTATATGTGTTCTATTTTTATAGTTATGGTATATGCTTAAGGCATATCTTGGATGGTTTGGCACATGCTTAAGGCAGGCTTTTGTCATATGGTTTGAGGAGAATCTTGGATATTGGGCACATGGTTTGAGATGTACTTTGGTATATGTTTACATGTTATGGTACATATATTGGTACATGGTTGATTGATGTTATGATACATGCTTGAGGCATATCTTGGCACATGGTTTATGAAAGATACGACACATGCTTGAGGTACAGTTTGGCACATTGTTTGGATGTTTGATGTTGGTCATACATTTTGATGTTGGTATATGATCTATGTAAGTGGGTCTACTTTTAGTTGATAATGATGTTGATGATGTTAATGATGAGATATCGGTATTAGTGACATATACAGTGGTAGTGACAGTAACAATGATAGTGATAGTGACAGTGATAGGGACAATGACAGGTTGGATGACAGGATGATTATCGGTGACAATGTTGGTGATAGGTTGAGTCTACACTTATATTTCAAGGCGAAAGGAAGGGGCAAGGAAAGGGGGTTGTATCCTCCTTCTGGATGGAGCCAAAGAATATAGGGAGTTGGAGTTTCCTTCAGGTTGGAGCTTGTAAATCAGGGGGTCATAGCCTCCTTCCAGTTGGAGTTGGAGATTCCTTCAGGTCGAAGCTTGTAAATAAGGGGGTTGGAGCCTCCTTCCAGTTGGACCTGGAGAATTCAAAGAGTTGTAGCTTCCTTAAGGTTGGAGCATGTAAATAGGTGTTGGAGCATCCTTCCACTTGGTGCTGGAGAATTTGGAAGTTGGTGCTTCCTATGAATGTAATATTTTGATATATAAGAAATCATTATGTGGTTTTCTCCCATTTGGGTTTCCACGTAAAACTCTGGTGTACTATGTATCTATGATTATGAGGTAATGCATTGTTTATGGTTATTTGTTTATGATATATTGAATGCAATCATAAGTGACAACTAATTGATAAACTTGATGATTACATGTTCTGATTAAAAGTGGTAAAAAGTGCTCAATACTGATTCACCCCCATCTCAGTATTGGCGAATATTCCAACAATTGGTATCAGAGTGAGGTTCCTTCAAAATCAGTCTAACCACTGGAAGGTAGATCATGGATTGCACTAAGAATGGAGCACCAATATTTGATGGTCATAATTATGCCTTCTGGAATAGAAGGATGAAAACATTTGTACATGCACAAGGAGTTGATGTCTCGCAAGCAATAGTAGACAGATATACAACTCCTGCCCCTCCTCTAACGAAAAAATATGGAAATAAACTCAGTAAAAACAATTTGAAGGCTAAAATTACTATTCTGGGTAGTCTGGTTGATTCAATATTTGTCAAATTTATGCAGTGGGATACTGCAAAGGATATTTGGGACAAACTTCAAAATATTTACGAAGGATATGCTAAAGTAAAAGGGGCCAAGCTTCAAACCTATAGAGGTAAATTTGAACAACTGAAGATGAAGGAAGATGAAGATATTGCAGCTTACTTTATGTGAGTTGATGAAATAGTAAATGCTATTCAAGGATTGGGAGAAGAAATTAAAGAAACAATAATTGTTCAAAAAGTACTAAGGTCTCTCCCAATGAGATTTGATCCTAAGATTTCAGCCCTAGAAGAAAGAAAAAATATTGTTATGTTGATCATGGACAAGTTACATGGAATCCTTACAACTTATGAAATGAGAACATAGCAGGATAATCCATCTAGGAAGGAAGTAACTTTCAAGGCATCCAAGAAAACAAAGAAGAATAAACAAAAACCAAAGTGAAACTGCAACTACAACGACGATTCAAAAGAAGACGAAGAAATGGCCAACTTCGTAAGAAAGTTGAAGAGAGGAACAAACAAGTACAAAGGTATGCTTCTCTTATAGTGTTTTAATTGTGGTGAAATTGGTCATTTTGCTCCAAAATGTCCTTATTCTACTAAATTTCCTTATGCTAAAAATTCAAATAATAATTAAGAATATGTTCCAAAGAAAGAAAAGAAATATCAGATTGGAAATAAGAAGGGAAATAAAAGAAAAGTCTTCAAGAAAAGATTCTATTCAAAATAATACATGTCCTCATATGATGAAGAAGATGATAGTGATAGTGACTTAGAAAGAGTGCTCTTCATGGAAACATAAACTAAAAAACAAACCCTTGAAAGTGATGAAGAAGAAGGTGAAGTAGATCTTGAAGTAGAACTAATCAGTGGCTTAAGCGAGCTAAAAAGAGATGGAAGAAAAACAAGTCACTCAAGGAAGAATTAATCAAGCTAAAAGAGGGTTTTCAAAATCCCAACAAAAACTTTGAAAAGGTCGAGCAGATGATTATGAATATAAAGGTCCAAGTAGAAGAAGCCAAAAGGATTGAAGTTGTTGGAGCAGGCCATTTTGGGGAAAAGCACGATAATTTATGAAGGTAGTTAGGAAATGGACCAAAAAAGGAGCCCGCAGTGGAAAATAGGGAAAAATAATGCCAAGAAGCGAGGAAAGTCAAATGAAGGAAGAAGAACATGGATCAACAAGGAAAACGGTTGGATTTTGGACCAGCTGCGCCCAAGGAGTTAGAATGTGGACAAACCTAATCCACTTAGGATTAGTGGGTTAGGGTTTTGGTTATTTTTGTAACGGGTATTAACCCATTTTTGTAATATATATATATTTGGCGAGATAGAAGGTAAGAAGTTAGTGTATGTTGAATGAATATTTGCATAGAGAGCGAGTAATACTGAGATAGGAGATAAATATATGAGCAGAAAGACAAAGATATGCATTGTAATTGAGGGTAAGATCACAAGTTGTGGAGCTTAGTGTGATCTTGTCAGCCTCTTATGTAATGCACACACTGCTATAAAATTGATGAAAACTAATAAAAGAGTGAAGAATTCCAGATATTTGTGGACGTAGCCCAGGGGGGTGAACCACAATAAACTTTGTGTCTCTATGTGGAATGTTTGTCTTATTTATTGTAATTGTTTGCGACGAATGAAGTAATCTGGTAAAATTAAAATGCAACGCACAGTAGAATAGTCATGATATTTACTACAAAATGAACCTTAATGAATGCAAATGATTACATAATGGTAGATCTGGATATAATGATGTGTTAGAATGATATATATAATGTATGTTGAGGTAGACATAATGTCTATCATCCCCACAATAGCCTCCCTTCCATGATTACAAACATTCAGGTCCTGCAATCACCCATAAGCCATATTGGGTGAGACTGCATTGCGCACTATGTGCGTAGTATTTCCTTCTGGTCTCCAAAAGGTTCAGTGGTTTACAGGGTTTTGTTGGAAACCCAAAGTAGTACCCGAGTCATCCCAAACAACCAAAACATGGAGTGCGCCCAATAAAACAAGGAAAAGTAGTGCCAAGAAGCAAGGAAAGTCACAAGAAGGAAGAATAACACAAATCAATGAGGAAAATGGTTGGATTTTGGACTAGCCGCGCTCAAGGAGTTAGAATGTGGACAAACCTAATCCCCTTAGGGTTAGTGGGTTAGGGTTTTGGTCATTTTTGTAACATGTATTAACCCATTTTTGTAATATATATATGCAAAGAGATAGCGGGTAAGAAGTTAGTGAATGTTGAATGAATATTTGCATAGAGAGAAAGTAATACTGAGATATGATATAGAGACATGAGTAAAAATATGGAGATATGCATTGTAATCAAGGGCAATATCGCAAGCCATGGAGCTTAGTGTGATCTTGCCAGCCTCTTATGTAATGTGCACAACTCTATAAACTTGCGGAAGACTAATAAAAGAGAGAAGAATGTAAGATCTTTGTGGACGTAGCCTGGGGGGTGAACCATGGTAAACTTTGTGTCTTTGTGTGGAATGTTTTTCTTATTTCTTGTTATGATGAATGAAGTAATCTGGTAGAAGTAAAATGTAGCGCACGGTAGAATAATCATGATATTTACTGCAGAATGAACCTTAATGAATGAAAATGATTACACAATGGTATATATGGATATAATGATGTGTTAAAATGATAGATCTAATGTATGTTGAGGTAGAAAGAATGTATTTCATCCCCATAGTATCTTCCCTTCCACGATTGCAAACATCTGCGTCCTGTAGTCACCCATAAGCCATCTCGAGTGAGACTACAATGTGCACTCTGTGCACAATGTTTCCTTCTGCTCTCCAGAAGGGTCGATGGTTTGCAGGGTTTTGTTGGAAACATAAAGTAGAACCCATGTCAACCCAAACAATCAACAATTGGTTTCGTTGCCGGTTGGAACCTAAAAGAACATACAGGAAGGGACTTGTTCAGAAGGATAGTGAAGAGAATGCAATATTAGAAGGGGATGTTCAAACCATGGAATCCAACTAAACAAGATATTGAATGATGGTTGACAACAAAAGAGCTTGAGTTTGTGTAGAAATAAAATAGAAACTCCAAATATACACCTTGCCAATATTTGTAAAGGTATGTATTTACTGGTCTTCATGAGGCATTTTTCTTTTATTTTCCACATTTGTTGCAAGAGTGGATATTGACATTGAAGGAAAATCACCCTACTAATCGGGTAAGACTAGTATAATGGACTACTGAGAATATTGCATGTTTACAAAGAGTCAATAATAAATTCACGTGCACAGTCAATTTCTGGCTAGATAGGATTATTGCAGGATTCATTACCGAGTTGCAGTCGATACTGCAAAATCATATACTGCTA
>SNQJ01S0001549.1:249817-313770 GCA_010110895.2 Picea sitchensis
AGAAAAACAGATCTCTCAAAGAGATGGCATCTCTCATGTTGCATGCAAGATCACTTCCTCAAAATCTTTGGGTTGAGGCACTTAATTGTGCCAATCACATTCAAAACAAATCCCCTCACATATCTATTAATAACAAGACTCCTTTCAAGACTTGGAGTGGCAACAAACCGAAAGTCACCCACTTCCGTGTCTTTGACTCACATGCATGGGACCATATTCCCTCTGAAGAGAGGAAAGCACTTGATCCACATAGTAATGCATGTATCTTTGATGGATACCTAGAAGGTGTGAAGGGATATAGACTCATTGATCCCTCTACAAACCAACTAATCATTGAGCATAATGTTCAGTTTGAGGAAAGTCTCTCGCATGCTCCACATGAGCCGCATGCAGGTACTTTTGTCCTTCCACCAGTTCAATATGATGAGTCTGCACATTCATACTCTACTTCATGTCTGATTTCTAATATAGAGTCAGGGGATTTAGAACATGGAGATGCAGAGTCTATACATGCAGGTGAGGAGCCAGAGCAGAGGCCCAAGTGGGCACATACCACTCTTCAGGATGCAAGAGACATTATTGGGGATCCAACGGATCTCAGGAGGAATCAATCTCAGTTCGAGGAGCCCCCTCATGTACTGAAAACCACTAAGCCCATGTTTCCTATACATTATTATGTGGCTCAGTCTTCAGACCCGTATACCTATGGAAAGGCTGGAGGGAATCCCTTTTGGGAATCGACCATCTAGGAGGAGTACAAATCCCTCCTAGAGAAACAAACTTGGGATATGGTTCCACTTTATTTGGGAAGGAATGTTTTGAGATGTAGATGGTTCTACTAGACCAGGAGCACAACATATGGATAGGTTAGCAGATACAAGGCATGACTAGTTACCAAAGGTTTTCAACAGGTTCATGGCATAGACTACGATGAGACATTCACTCAAGTAGTCAAGATGGACTCCATTCACTTGGCCATTGTTATTGCAGTAGCCATAGGATGAGAAGTCCATTAGATGGATGTGAAGAATGCATTTCTGCATGGAGATCTCTCAGAGGAGATTTACATAGAGAATCCACCTGGCTTCATACATGATTCATCTTTGGTTTGCAGGCTCAAGAAGTCTCTCTATGGCCTTAATCAGGCGCTGACAACATGGTACGCCAAGATTGACTCCTACTTGTTGTCCCAGAATTTTGTGAGATGAAAATCTGATCCAAATGTCTACATGCTTAGGACTACTGATTCACTTTTGATTCTAGTTCTTTATGTGGATGATCTTTTGATCATTGGCTACTCGAATTCATCGTTTGTTGCGGTGAAGAGGATTCTACATGACATGTTTTTGATGATGGACATGGGTACACTCCATTACTTCCTTGGTCTCGATATTAGTTAGGATGATTTAGGCATCAAGCTATCTCAAGCCAAATATGCTCGGGATATCATGGAGAGATTTCACATGATAGAATGCAAGTCTACCTCTACACCCTTCCTATCTTGGGTAAGACTTAAGGATGGCGGGGACACTCCACTAGTTGACAAGACTCTCTACAGAAAACTCATGGGGAGTTTGTTGTATCTCTCCCACACTCGGCGAGACCTATCATATGCAATGGGAGCAATCTCGAGGTACATGCAGAAGCCGCATGAGTTAAACTGGAAGGCTGGAAAGCGTATCCTTCGGTACGTTAAGTGAATCATCATCTATGGGATTCATTATGCTTCAAACTCTACATTGGTTCTCATAGGCTTCACAGATTCTAACTGGGCAGGAGAAAACACTAATCACAAGTACAAATCCAGATACACTCTCAGTTTGGGATCATGGCCTATTTGTTGGTCGAGAAAGAAGTAATATGCTATTGCTATATATTCAGAGTTGGGCATGTAGTTCTACAGATCGACTATCATTTGGTGCGACAATCTGAGTACTCTCAAGTTTTGCAGAGACCCAGTGCAATGACAATTGACAAAGCATATCAAGATCCATATGCACTACATCAAAGATATATTCCACAAGAGGATCATCGACTCGCAATTCTGTCCTTCCTCTGAGCAGACTGATGACATCTTCACCAAGACCTTCATTGAGCAAAAGTTTCACTCTCTACGTGATCATCTTGGAGTGAAGGAAACAATTTCTTAGCAACTATCTTCTCTTCTTTAGATGCATTGTACCTTGAGGGGGGGGTTTTTCCCATGAGGTTTTCCCTCTTTCCTCACTTTATTTTCAGTGTTCATTAGCTGCACTGTTCATGGGTACCCAACATGGCCTTAGTTGCTGACACCCATTCTTCATTACCCCATAATAGTGTTCAAGGGGTTTGTTGGAGATATTACACACCTAGAATATTTTTTCCTTATTTTCCTATGTTTATTAGTCATTATTGAGGGTCTCTTATTTTTTAGGAACCTCTCCTACATTCTAGGAGAATATTCTCTTCAGTTGTCTTTAGTTAACTAGTGGAGTGGAGTCATTTAGGGTAACTTCAATTTTATCACCAAGTAACCTCAGGATCATCGCCAAGAAGGCATATTCCTTATGCATGCTTGATCTCCTCCTCATTTCACTCTAGTCTGTCTAGTTAACCAAGGACTAAATGACTAGTTGACTAGGACTAGGTGGTAGTTAACTCTCGTAACTTCCCGAGTGTGTCTAGATATCTCTAGACCACCACTATGACACAATAGTTGAGCTATACAAAGTATATCATGTGTATTTTATCATTCATTCACTTGGTTAATAAAATTATATTCTTTTCTCTCCAATTTTCCTCTTGTCTTCTCACTTTTGCAAGTTGGGTTCGTTCTTCTGCTATCTAGATCTCTTGTGCAGGTACTAACCACAATATATATATATATATATATAGTGAAAACTTGGTTTTAGGCACTATTGGACTTAGTGATGCTTGAAAACCAGATGTCTCACAAACATCATCAAGTCAAAAATAAAATAAAATATAATAATAATAATAATAATAATGATAATGATGATGATGATGATGATAAAAATTCCACCTGTAAAGAACTCTTACGAGGTGCAATTGGGAGGAATTGGTTTGAAAACTAGTTTTTTTGGGGGATCAATTTTGATGTATATATATAAAGGAAAATAAAAAGAAGAAAAAAAATAGGCTCCAACGTCACAACCCCAAGACCTACTATCAAGCTACATTTGTATGAAGTATTATTATTTTTAACAAACATTTTCTCCCATGTTTGAAAGCATGGATAAAAGTTATAGTTATAAAGTATGAACAACTGAATGATACTCATTTTTTACGATGGGGATTATTATTTTCAGGATTCTAGAACTTGCAAGCATCAAAACTGGTTCAAAGTGCTTCCAATCCATGAGAATTCACAAGGTAATATTTGAACTAGTGATTTAAATTTGAGTTATCTTTTGAAAGTGGTCTAAGAATACCTCTCTTATATTGAGCCATAGTGCACTCCAAAAATCCTGAGTATAAGTTTGCCACTCGACACACATACGTGTGAAGCTCAGTCACATTGTCAAGACTTTACCACTTCATCACATTATTAAAACCTACCCTGAACCCATCATAACTTATCTCAATTGTCCTATGATAATTATCCCTACAATTTTAGTACCCCATATCTTTGAGACCACTTCAAAAAAAATTGCAAATTGAGATGAGGCAGATAAGGGTTAGCATAAATCCGCGTGCAAGGGTGATACCAATCTAGCATCAATCCCTTAGGGCCCCACCATTAACTGAAGCAAAAATTAGTCCAGTTAGTAGCCCATAAAGTTTAGAGGAATTTGAAGAAAATAATATTCCATTACCCAATATCACTACTAGAAGATTTGAAATCGGGGAGCCCTCTACCCACCTAGTTATATCATCATCATAAAATGAAGAATTTGTCATAACTCCTCTATCACATGATGCCTCCCTAATACCTATGAGTATGGAAACCTACATGCAAGAACTGGATCCTAAGAATTATTATCAACATAAGAAAGGAAAGAAAAATTATTATCAGTTGGTGGAAGAAAACAAGAAACTCAAGTCTAATAATAGATGTCTAAAGAATAGAGGCCAAGCACTGAAAAATAAGCGAACAAATTCTATCATCATACTCTTAGAAGGCGAGCAAGTTGTGAACATTATTTTAGATGATGTACATGCCTTCATGCAAATGCAACAAGATTCACCTAGTTTGGGAATTAATGATGAATTGTTCAATTTAGAGATCATTGACATAGAGAGCCAACAACAGGTCATTAACATGTTGAAAAAATGTTGGTTGCCAATGTATTTTGAAAAAGAAAACAGATGGAAAACCCAAATTTAGGACTAGAAAGATAAGTTGGAAGCAATAAAAAGAAATTTGTAGGATTCCTGTTCACTAGGGTTGGAGGTTTCATCCTGCCGAATGTCTCCTCAAATTCATTCAATACAATTATTTGATAGATGAATAATATTCTAGCTCTCACAACTAGCATCCAGAAAAATATGTAAAATTTCTACTCCTCAGGATTTCCTCGATACTTATTTTGATAGCACTATAAATGAGAAAAACTTGTTGTGTGAGCTGTACCTTTTTAATTTCTTGCTACCTGATTGTATTCAATTGAATCCCAACCCCTATGTTGGGGATATCCAGTTGAGAGAATTTTTATCATTCATATATGGTGTCATTGAATGGAAGGAAGTAGTGAAATCCCACTCTCAAGAATAATTTAATTATGATTTGAGAGTTAGGGGAGAGTATTGTTTTCCCTCTATTGTTATTGAGCATTTATTAGAGACCTTGTAAATCCTCTATACATAAATATGCACAACCACCAAGCTATTATAGATTATCAACACATTTCCAAAACACATTCTATGGAAGATATCCCATGATATATGGAGTCATCTTCCTAATGGTTTGAGGAATTGCAATCCCATAGGGTACCCACATTTCTAGATGGCCTTATCATGAGCTAAGTTATATATTAAATCAAAGATGATACATGGCAAGCATGTTGTGAAACGGAATCATAAACATAGTAATATTCAATAGCAATCAAGCAAGAGATCACTACAAATACACAATGAAATAAATCCCATCAGTGAACACAATATTTACGTTGAAAAATACTTCTAAGGGAAAAAACCACGAGGAAATGATAATCAATATTCTTATTAGTCAAGGGAGAATTAAAACAACCTAATTACATGCTTACAATCTTCCTCACACCCTCATCCCACACACCACACTACACTACATTGCTTGCTCACACCTCTATGGGTATGCTAGATATATATGATCTGTTAGATGGTTAAACAAAATAGTTACAACCTGATCCACCAGTTACACAAACTGATCATTGTAGTGTGCATGCATGCACATTCCATTTTTAGTTGATATGGTTTGCATGCATCTGCATAGGAAATTAGTTGGTAGTTCCAACAATCTCCACCTTGACAACAATTTACCTGATATATCATGCCCAGATTAATTCGTCACCTTTTTTGCAAGCCAAGAGAAGCCAGACACCATCTTAGCCTCTCTAACAAAACTGGTTTTGTGAACATGTCTGGATAATTCACTTTTGTATGGACCTTTTTCGGAGCCACTCCCCCTTCATCGACAACATTTCTTACCAAATGGTATTTAACAGAAATATGCTTCGTCTTATTGTGATAAGTTGGATTTATATCCAAATGAATAACACTTTGAATATCACATAATACTTTCACCTTGTCCTTCATCCTTCCAAACTCACCCAAAAAACCTTTTAACCAATTTGCCTCCTTGCATGCATGTGAGGCAACCATATATTCTGCCTCAGTAGTGGATAAAGAAACTATGTTTTGAATCTTTTACATCCAACTAACAGGTGCTCCTGCAAGAGTAAAGACATACCCTGAAGTGGATCTCCTTTTGTGCAAGTCACCTGCAAAATATGAATCGACATAACCGTAAACTAAATCACTAGAACCATCATAGGTGATAGAATAATTACTTGTGCCCCTAAGATACCGAAGCACCTATTTCACTGCTGCCCAATGCTCTTTACTTGGATTTTCCATGTATCTATTGACAACACCAAATGCATGTGAAATATTTGGTCTAATACTCACCATTGCATACATCAAACTTCATACTACATTATCATATGGTACATGAGACATATAATCCTTTTCTTCGTCATTACTAGGACATAAAATTGAAGAAATCTTGAAATGAGAAGCCAAAAGGAGTTGTACGGGTTTCACATTATTCATACTGAATATCATAAGTATTTTCTCGACATACTTCTGTTGTGATAACCACAACTTACCATCTTTCCTCTCTTTGTGTATCTCCATGCCCAAGATTTGTTTTTCTGCTCCTAGATCCTTCATATCAAATGTCCTAGCCAACTGAGCCTTTAACCTCTTGATTTCGACCATACTTTTGCTTGCAACAAGCATATCATCAACATATAACACCAAAATAATTAATATTCCATTTTCCAACTTTTTAAAGTAAACAAAATGATCACAATCACTTCTTGTAAAATTTTGGCTCACCATGAAGGATTCAAACTTCTTGTACCATTTCCTAGGACACTGCCTGGGGATATACAATGACTTCTTGAGTTTTCAAACAAACCTCTTATTGTGATCCCGAACAAAGCCTTCTGGTTTTCCCATATATATATCCTCATCCAAATCTCCATGTAGAAACACTGTTTTAAAATCTAACTGCTCTAACTCAAGATCAAGTAAAACAACTAGTGCTAACACAACACAAATTGAAACAAGCTTCACAACTGGTGAAAATATTTAATGAAAATCGATACCTTCCTTTTGAGAATACCCTTTTTCTACCAGTCTTGATTTATACCTTTCAACGCTATCATCAACACCCTTTTTCAGTTTATAGACCCACTCGCAACCGACAACCTTCCTATCATTTGTAAGTTCTACTAGGTCCCATGTTTTTATTTTTATTTTTTATTTTTTATTTTTTTTATGTCTAGAGGAATCAACAACTAGTTGGGCATGTGCTCGCGTTACACGTGGCCGTGTTATCCAACCGCTACCACTATAACCTCCAGGTGTGCCCACGATGCCCCTTATGCGACACACAAGGTAAGTCGGGGGGAGTTGAACTCGAAACCTCATGGAACTTCATTTTCACGACACTTGCCAATTGAGCTGCTCCCCCAGGGGCACCGGGTCCCATGTTTTATTCCTCTATAAGGAATCAATTTCTTCTATCATAGATTCTTTCCATTTAACACTTTCATATAGGTTCATTGCTTCATGATAACAACTAGGTTCTCCATCATAAGAAACTAAAGCCACATATGAAACATAATTTTCAGTAGGAGGATTCCTGACCCGTGTAGATCTCCTTAGAGATGGTTGAGGCATATCCACAGTTTCCTGGATATTTTCTACATCTTCATATTCTTGTTCTGGAAATTCTTCATGCTCCTCCTTTTTTGAAGATGGTTGAGTCTCCAACTGAATTTTTTGAACTTGCGGTACTTGTTCTTGTCTCACTTCAACATCTACCAGGTATATTTTTATGAGTGGGGATTCATCAAATACTACATCTCTGCTTATGATGAGTTTGTGGGTAGTAGGATCCCACAATCTATACCCCTTAACTCCATCACCGTAACTGACAAAGACACATTTCTTTGATCTAGGATCTAACTTAGAACGCTGATCTTTAGAAATAGGAGCATACGCGTCACAACCAAATATTCTCAGATTTGAATAATCACACGAATGACCTGTCCATACCTCTTCTGGAATCATACAATTAATGCAGTTGATGGTGACCTATTTATTAGATAGCATGCTGTAAGAACTACTTATGCCCACAATTCCTGCTGCAACTTGGCATTATTTATCATGCTCCTTACTCTCTCTAGAAGATTCCTATTCATGTGTTCAACAACACCATTTTGCTGAGGAGTATAAACCGTGGTCTTATGTCTTTCGATCCCAACTTCCTTACAACAATTTTCAAATTCTACAAATGTGAACTCACCTCCATTATTTTTTCTTAAACACTTGATTGGCCTATCAATTCTCTTTTCAACCAAAGCTCTGAATTGCTTAAAAGTATTAAATACATAATCTTTTCTCTTAAGTAAATAGGTCCACAACTTTCTAGAGTAATCATGTATAAATGTCACAAAATATGATGATCCTCCAAAATAAGTTGTAGTCCCCAAACATATGAATGAATGTAATCAAGGATACGTTTCCTTATGTCTTCCTATTTTAAACTTTCATCTACATTGTTTTCCAAAAACACAATACTTACAAAAATTCAAATTCAGAAATTTTAAACTTGGAAGTGACTTACGATCAACTAGTACCTTAATCCCTTTCTCGCTCATATGATCCAAACGCTTATGCCATAAACAAGTAGAGTCATTTGCACCTTCAAATGCTACCCCTTATTGATTTATTTCAATCTTTCCTTCAAGATGATAAAGGTTCTCTATCCTTTTTTGCTTCATGACTACTAAGATGCCCTTGGACACCTTCAATACTCTGCCTTGAGTTTTAAACTTATAACCAAAAAAATCTAGAACTCCCAAAGATATTAAGTTCTTTCTAAGTTCGGTTACATGCCTCACATCTATTAACGTTCTTACAATACCATCATACATTTTAATCTTGATTCTACCAACCCCAACAATTTTTCAAGAAAAATAATTTCCCATAAAAACAACACCATCATCAATAGATTGGTAAGTTGAGAACCAATTTCTACGAAGACACATGTGGCCGGACATACTAGAATCTAACAACCAGTTTTTTTGTTCATGTGAAACATCCCAAGTAGATAATACCTCATCAACCATACCTGAAACTGAACTTGAACTTGTTTAAGTTGAATTAGCTTCCTTTGCTTCCTTTGTGGAGTCCTCTTTGGATGCTTTTTGTCTTTTCCAACAATCCTTCTTGAGATGCCCAGATTTTCCACAGAACCAACATTTTTGCTTACCCTTCTTTCCTCTTGACTTAGATCTTGATGTACCTCTCCGATCTTGCCCTCTTTTTGTAGATCGGCCTCTGAGCACCATTGTTTCTGTTGTTGAGGTTTATTTACTAGATATTCTCCTCATTTCCTTAGTCAACAGAGCTCCCAACAAAATATCATAATTAATGGTGTCTATTGTGATAAACCACATAGATTTGACTAGATGATCCCAAGATTCATGTAATGAACACAATAGCATGACTTCTTTGTCCTCCTCTTCATACTTTACATCCATACTAGTTAATTAGCAAATCAGGGTATTGAAAATATTTAAATGATCAACAATTTTTGTACCTTCTTTCATATGTAAGCTATACAACTGCCTCTTTAGGAAGATTCTATTCATCAAGGAATTTGTCATATAAGACTTTCTAGTTTGTTCCACAAACCTGTTGTTGTCTCATCTCTAACAATTTTAAACAAACTTCATCTGCCAGACACAAATGGATGATACTCATAACTCTTGCATCCATATCTTCCCTGTCCTCATCTATCATGCTTGCTGATTTCTTTGTCTTTCCTTCCAATTCCTTTTGCAATCCTTGTTGCACAAGCAAATCCTGCATCTTGAGCTTTCACAACTCAAAATTATTCTTTTCGTTGAATTTCTCCACTTCAAACTTTGAACTTTGTACCTTTTCCATTTGCACAAACTTTGTACCGCTCTCTGCATATACCAAGGTTATCGCTCCTTTCAAAAGGCACATTCGACACATGGCCCTCCCTACAATGAATTCCTTCCCAACACACAACACACAAATTGATCTCTTCCAATAAATTTTCGTCTCAACCTTAGCACACATAGATTCACTCGTCTCGGCTCAATTCACTTGATCTGATACCACTTTTTGTGTAGTGGAAGCATAAACACAATAACATTCAATAAAAGTTAAGCAAGAGATCACAATAAATACACAGTGAAAGAAATCCCATCAATGAACATAGTATTTACGTGGAAAAACCCTTCTAAGAGAAAAAACCATGGGGCAATGATAATCAATATTCTTATTATTCAAGGGAGAATTACAATAGCCTAATTACAGGCTTACAATATTCCTCACACCCTCATCCCACACACTGCACTACACTACTTTGCTTGCTCACACCTTTATGGGTATTCTAGATATATAAGATCTGTTAGATAGTTAAACAAACTAGTTACAACATGATCCACCAATTACACAAATTGATCATTGTAGTGTGCATGCATGCACATTCCATTTTTAGCTGATACGGTGTACATGCATCCGCATAGGAAAATAGTGGGCAGTTTCAAAAAAGCAATGGATTGTTTTAATATTTCATTACCCAGTTATTTGGTATCTAACAGAGGACTACATGGTTACATTCTATTGGAATGATGCAGAGGAAATGCTACATTGGAATAATATAGATAAATATTTGGGATTCTATGACAAGACTGAATACAGACACCCAATGTTCAACTAGACATCATTACATTTGGATGGTTATGAGGAGGAATCATATTTGTATGGGGACGCACAATTATATTAGTAGGGGGGAAATGATGGGCCCTCAAATTGACACCATTTCTGCATCCTATTTCATAAACCTTGCAACTTTTAATCTTACTCCGACCACCTTTCTCTACCATAATTTCTAAACTTGGCCTTACTTATCATTAGGTATATTAAGACTAAATTTTAGTGATAATTCTTGTTTATGTGATAAATTTGAAGTATAATGTGAATATATTACTCCATGTACATAATGTTACTAAAAAACCTTGCAGAACATAAATTGTGATTCAAGTGGTGGAAAAGAATTATAATTCAGGTACAACGCACACTTAAGGAAGAATCGATTCAGCCTTGTAATTCCACAAGAATCTACTACGTCAAGGGAAAGCATCAACAATATTTAGCGCATAGTTACATGAATATTCAATTTCTAGAAAGGGTATTAAAATATTCATGGCATGAAGGGAATCATACCCTCTTTCAAACAACTAATGGAATAGTTTTTTGATTTTTAAATGAAAAACTGTGAATTTCTTAGCCTGGGCGCAATTCTATAAATTTGTTTGTAACTGACTGTAAGTATATAGGTTTCTCTTTAATTGATAGTTTTAGACATTTATGATAAGATGCCATATAAAATAGTATAAATTACCATCTCCTTTAGTAAGATACCAAGTATGCTGATTTATTTAAATAATTCATTGAAGTTTTTGCATGGACATATGAGGATTTAAAAACTTATGACACCAATACAATTCAACACATGATTCCACTCAAAATGGGATCCAATCCATTTAGATAGAAATTAAGGTGGGTAAATTCTATTCTTCTCCCAGTAATTGAAAAGGAATCGAAGAAACTATTAGATGATAAAATCATAGTTCCTTTTAGATATTCAACCTGAGTTGAAAATTTAGTTCCCGTCAGAAAGAAAAATGGTGAAATTAGACCGTGTGTTGATTTTAGGAATCTTAATAAATATTGATTAAAGGATAACTACCCACTTCCAAAATGGGACCATATTTTTCATAAGGTAGTTAGGGATAATCAAATTTCTATGATTGTTGGCTTCTCTAGTTACAACCATATTGCTATGCACGAAAATGATAGAGAATTGATTGCATTTACTACATTGTGGGGAACATTCATGTATGATAAAATGTCATTTGGTTTGATGAATGCAGGAGCAATATTTCAGAGGGCGATGGACATAGCCTTTGTTGGAGAAATAAATAAATTTGTTGTTATTTATTTAGATGATTTGACTGTTTTCTCTAATTCATATGAAGATCATTTAAATCACCTTAGTCAAACTTTTATAAAATGTAAGAAATACGACTAATCATTAAATCCTAAAAATTCACATTTTGTTATGTAGGAAGGTAAAGTACTTGGACATATTGTCTCAAAAGAAGGTGTAAAAATTGATCCTCAACAGGTTGAAGCATTTGAAGCAGGCTAAACCATGTTCCCTTCATCATAGAAACTATGATTTGCCAAGGGGTTTACATATTGATCAACACCTCTACTCACAGCCCACCAAAACTCTCTATTTTTGACTCGACTGATCTTGGGAAGGAAATATGATCAATGATGCATATCTTCCCATGGTTGCTTTGGCCCTGTAATTGCCTCTCTAAAGCTTCATCGGAAGGCAAGACAACGTTAAGGAAATCAAGGGAAGTCAAATAATTCTGAGCCCAAATAGGCTCTTAGAACTGATCGTCTTCTTCCATCCATGATGAAGTCTGATACGAGACTATAGTATCTTGTTGGATTGATTGATAAGTGATCTCCACTGCAGATAGTGAAACGACCATCCCGACATGCACAAAACATTTCATTGGTTCACACTGTAAGGGTAACAATCACAAATCTTTGAAATATACAGTTCTGAACAAACTGACTCATGTAACAGGGATCGAGGGGCTCAACTTTGAATAGCCGACTAGGGTAGCACGAATATATGAAACTAGTGCTGAGAAATTAAACATTCCCATAAGCACAAGATATATTCCAACACCAATGCTCTCAGTTTCCGTCTAATAGTTTTTGAGAACGAGACCATAGATCCTAGGTTTACCATGGAGTTAGAGCGATTAAACAATATCTAGTCAATCATTACTATCTTCCATTCGTGGGGGAAGTACAAAACTTGGAAATATGATGAGACAATACCCTCCATTTCATAGGTCAAACTCCTTCCTAACAAAAGGTTATAGTCTATTGGAGCATCAACTACTTCCACTTCTACATAAACAAAATTTCCTCCTAACTGGAGCAAAAAGAGGAAATGAGCCCATGTGGTTTGAAGGATTTTCTATCAAACATAGTTAAAAGAGTAGGAGAAAGGGTAAGTTCTGGAAAGCCAATGGATTTCCAACAAGACAAAGATATGACACACGTCGAAGTTCCTTCATCAACGATGGTCCTCTGAATAGTGTGTTTTGTGTACAAAATATTAATCTGGAAGGCTACATGATAAGGAAGGTGAGGCTTCACTTCAGGAGCATAAAAATTCATAACGACGTGGCTTGAAGAACCAATAGCCCCAATCATGGACAACAATGTGGCTCATTACACGAGGAAACTTTGGAGCACATCTATGGTAGAAATCACACAAGGCTTTTGAGCCAAATCCTCAACAATAGAATAGTTGGGAGTGGCTCGAGGATTGGGGTTATGCGAAACACACTTATACACACCTTTCAATATGCGTGGCATAATTTCCTTCTTAGGATTCTCTATATGGAGAGAATTATGAGGATTTGAAGTAGATACATATTTAGAGATACATATCACCTCTTCCTTTGAGAAAACTCCCGATGTAGATACATATTTAGAGATGTATGACAATAAAGACTTGAGGAACTATTCCAACAAAAAAATAGAAGGAACTTTGGCTTTGATTAGCCTCTTCATTCTTCGCCACTCCTAGATATGGTCTGAGATATGAGTGGCCTTGTCTTGTTTAAGCATATACAGAAGGCCGATGTCAACATCGTACCAGACAAGAATATGGAAGTGGTTGAGGAAAACCAAATCCAAATCATGAAACACGCGAAATGATCCATCGTCTAGTTTGATGTACCACTTTTCTGTGACTCCCGTAAGAGTGCGCTGGAATAGATAAATCCAGATAGAATAATTGTTAAAGGAGTTTTATGAACACCATAGATGAAATGTTGTCACATGATCACCGATATCTTCACTAGACTTTCCTTCAAACTTAGGGATGTCCGAGGGAAACTTGGTGGGGTCTAGTGGCTAGTTCGGATCATGGCATACCAGATCATTCATAACCTTGGATAGGAATGGAAACTTCAACGTTGCCATAAAATGTATCCTCAATTATGGTGAAAAGTTACAATTAGGTGGATTGGAGGTTATGTATTGAGAACCCTCTGAAAAAGAATACCTTGGATTGGTATTGGTAGCAGGTTTCCATGCAGAGCTTGTGGATGGGCCAAGGTATTGAATGAAACCTTTTTGACCCTGGTTAAATGGAGGAAAACCTCCACGCATATGAAGAAGCGAGACTGGTTCTCGCTGACACCCCTTGCGAAGGAAATATTCCTTGCATTGGGACGTTTTGAATGAGAAATGGGTTGCCCCTTGTCAACATTCCATATAATGAAGGGAAAGTATTACTCCCAAACCCACCATACAATGTGAACTAGTTGGAAGAAGATGTAATGCTAGAATATTAGAATCCACTTCCCATTGAAGTGCCCCATCCCATGAAGAGATTAGGGATGGAAATCATAAAAGGCCTGCTTCCGAGAGAGGGGAACACCGAAGGAATATGACCTCTGCCCCAAGGGAAAACTTGGAAGGGAATCATAAAACTCCCTATACAAATGTTAGTATCTTGGGGAATTGATTGAGAACCATTTGATACATTNATCATAAAAGGCCTGCTTCCGAGAGAGGGGAACACCGAAGGAATATGACCTCTGCCCCAAGGGAAAACTTGGAAGGGAATCATAAAACTCCCTATACAAATGTTAGTATCTTGGGGAATTGATTGAGAACCATTTGATACATTTTGCATGTCGATCAATGACATACCAAATGGAAATTCATTATATACCAAAGGTAACAACCAGGTCACACCAAAAGGTTGAGTGGAATCAACTATCAGTGGCGCAGAGCTGCTTACTGATGAAACTATTATGGATTGAACCACGCTAGTCATTTGGTTAGATATGAAAGGAGGTAGGATTCCTCCTAACACAATTCCTGAAGTGGGGGTTGCAGGCCCCCCTGACCTAGACACTTTTTAAGTGCCTTCCATTACGATCCATCGAAAAGGGGTGAAGTTTGAACTAGAAGCTGGAATCTGTGAAATAATTATATTGTGAGGTCCATTTAATGAAGGATTGAATGGAAAAACAAAACCTTCAAATTCAAGATATGATACACATATGACTCTGGTGTAGAAGCATTAGTTTCTACAGGCTCCGTCTCTATGATTTTGAGAGGACCAATCGATACAAAAGAACCAGTTTGATATAGTCGATGCCTCAAAGGAGGCGACGAAGGATTCAATTCCACTTGATTGGGTGGAAGACCTTGAATTCTCCTAGATTGACGAGGAAGTTGATCAACCACTTTAAATCTTAGATTCAAGGAAACCACCAACACGCTAATATAAGTACTGGAAAGTGTGATATGACATTTTCCCTAAGTACCACATGAAACCCCCCGTAGTCACCTCTGAGATTTGTAGGAACAAAAACTAAGGGTACCAACTCACGGTCAACATCTAGGGGGTACATTAGACAGTCAAGATCAAACGTATGGGTAAGATAACAAATCCCAAAGCCTCGAAAGTGTCACMTCTCATGGAGGTAAAGACACTGAYGAAACCCCCAAAATGTGATCTCTCCACTATGCTTAGTSAATCTTCAAAGGGGTTATCTCCTTGGMTCTCCTTCACACAACCTCGTGTTTAGCTCCCGTGTTAGAGGAGGCTCCCGAATACACTTATACAAAAATTTGATTTTTCRGTCCCTATCTCAGACTCCTAARTTTCTTTTTGGATTTGGAGAAGTTAACTCTTCAACCTAAACCAAGGCCCTATCCTAAGCTAGTTTGTTTACCCTAGAAAATGAAATGTCTAGTTAATTTTAGTTAAATGTTCATTTTACAGGGGTTGTTGTTTACTTACTAAGGGTAATGGGTGAAACTGAATGGTGTTTTATAGACTCAAAAAAAAAAAAAAACACTTAAGAACACAAAATGCAAAAATGTTTATTCTTCACTGAAAATATGAGTGCTAAACGCTTCAGACAAATGGATCAAACTCTATTCTTTTATGATACGCAAAAGATTCAATTTTTTTTTAGATGATATGCATTACTGATGCAAAATTTTCTTTGAAATGCAAAGTGACTAAAAGGAAGTGAATATCCTTTTTGTTGAAGCTAAACTAACTTTTCAAAATCAAAATCTTTCAAAATGCAAGAAAAAATCAAAATCTAAAAGCATCATAAAAATAGAAAGCACACAAAAAGGTTTTTCTTTCTGGTGATACATTGGAAAGGGATGAAAATAATATTAAAGTATACTTTCTATAAGTATTTTTCTATTTTTATTTTTTAAACAAGAAAAATAAATAGGAAATATTTAGGATAACCTTTCTTCTTAAAAACCAACAAGAAACAACAAAAAGAAGGTAGGAAAGAAACTCAGACTCATAAAAGTTTATCAAGAACAATAATGAAAACTATTCTAGATAAGAAGATATTGAGGAATAACTTCCCAAACTACCCTCAAATACTTGAAATTGATTTACAATAGAAAAGAACGAAACTTTATTATTTTATTTAAAAGAATAAAACTGGCAAAATATGAACACATACAACAAAACAACGAGTCTCAAAGCCTCAAGAGATACCCCAGACACCCGATCGACAAACTTTCATACAAAAAAGATCTGAAGCAATCCTTTATGGAAATATGTACGCACCTGTGATTAAGGTAGGATGTGTGTATGCAACTGTCTATACTAGCTAGGAATGTATGTGTACACGGATGGGATAAATAGAACATCGCATATATACCCAAAAATCTCAAAAAGAGACAACAAAAGGAAGCACAAAGGCACAAGTGAAACTAAAGAAAGACTCAGCTGATTACAAGCTATCAATATAAGTACATATAACACTCTGAAACAAAACAAAAACACTTGAATCAAGCAATAAAATATAGAAACCCATAAACATGCCAACTATGGAGAAAGATCCCCAATATGGTCTCCAGTTTTGCTTTCGGGGAAAATACCGTACAATAGTGGGATATACTGCAATGTACCAATGACTGTACAGAAACAAAATCCAAAAAATAACATGCAACAAATATATAATATCTAATTTCAAAATAAATAAATGACTGTTGGGTGGAAGAGAAAGATTGACTCACCTAGATTCCTATGATTGATGTCATTCCCGATTGTCGTAGTTTCTTCGCTCTTTTCCAACAACTTCGCTACAACCTGCAAGAACCTTAAAGATACAAGACTATACTGAGAGGTAGTTATACTATTAACTACCTGTTATTCTAATGAAAAATAACAGTAAAATCTCAACAATTACTATTCTACAAAATATATATAAAAAGTTTGCAAGCAAAATGTTACAAATACAACATATTTCGAAGGAAAACGTTTCTATACTTATTTAGCAACTAAGGTGGTTACAACTTTATACTTGTCCTACGCAGTGCTATCTTGTCAAGAGAGATCCCAAGTTCCTCCATCCTTGCTCTTTCTATACAAGATGATATTGACTCTAGATCCACCATAGGCCCAAAGAGAATATAAGGGGAATCTCTTGGCAAGATAGATTGGTGATCATAAAAGGGTCTGGAAACAAGGGTTTCTAGGTCAAACCAACAACAACAAGGATGTATAAGGGTTTATAGACTTAGTAGGGTTAGCCAAATAGAGGTTTGCTTAATGTGTGCAAAGAACCATTATTTTTCATTACCTTTATCCTTGGACAAATGCTCCTTTTATGCAATCTCTAGTTGGTTACATATGGTTGAGTACGAGTAAAAGGAGTTAGGAAACTAACCAAACCAGTAACTCAATATATATATATATATATATAATCATTTTCTGACATGTACACGATTGTCCCTTTAGTGGCCCATGTGTACGTGAGTACCATAATTGTGAGGGTGCGTATATCTTCCAAAAAGAGGATTTTGGGAAGGTATCAAAGAGGTATGGGGAATAATAGTCTATAAATAGGATAGGGATTAGGCTAACAAGCTTGTCAATTCTTCAAAGGTGGAAATTGACACTATGACAACACATATTAGCAAGGTGGGATGAGTAAGAATCATGTTTAAAATATGTTTAGTCAAGTGTAACAAGCAAGTCATGAGGGATTCATGAGTCATTACCAATTAAGAGACAATATGTGTTATGAGTGCAAGTAGAGGATACTAAGTCTTTTAAATGGATAGATCCATTATATTCGAATGTATGTGTGGTTATGGAAAGACGAGATCTCATAATAATGATATTTTACAAATCATAAAAATAACTATTTAACAATTTAAATTCTTTTTTAAAAAATGAAAAAATACTAGCCTTATATCATATGTTTACTTTAACCTTTAAACTATGCTCATGAATGTTCCTCTTGAAGCTCGACGTAGCTGATCCTTATGCTTCATCACATTGATAGGTCCGATCCTTTTTGTTTGAATTGGATGGTTCCACTTATTGAAGACCTTATAATCAAACAATACTTTGTAAGCTAAGAATCATGAAGGAAACTTATATAGAAATAAGACATTTATAAGCTCAAAAATGTAGTTTTATTTCTTTATTTTCAACAATTACAAGATTTTATCAAATCTTGTAATTGATGATTTAGTAGTCTATATTGAACTAAAGTCAACATCCATTATTTTTGAAGTAACTTAAAGAATGATTTTAGTACAATATGCACTAATTTTCTTTATTATGTACTTATGACATTACAAGAATTTAATCTTTATTTTTGTTTGACTGGATCTACAAAAGATAATAAAGAAACTAAATTTAATGGACCATCTAATGATAAACCAAAATTTCGAAAGGAACTCCATTATCCTTATTAATGAACATTGGATAATGGAGGGAGGTTGTTGTACTAGTCACAAAAAATGGCGACACACAAGGAGAAACAACTGTCTCTACTATTAGAAGTACAAGGATCTTGTCCATTTTTCACTTATTAGTTTGGAAATGCAATACTTGATATCTAAGGATGATTTATTCATCATCAATACTCAATTATTATCATAACATTTTATAAGAGCAATAAAAGATGAAATTTATTATTTGAGATGAGATAGTGAGTTTCAAATTAGTTGTGAAATCAAATTGAAGGGCTATGTCTTTACACAAACCGAATCTTGCACGCATTTTTTCCTCATCTCTTTTGAACCTAAAATTGCTTCACTACCCATGAGCATCCATAGCCTCAACGAAGATGCCTTAGTATCATACAAACATTACTCTGCTGCCAACGAGCATCCATAGCCCCGACAGGTTTGCTTGTACTTCCCACAATTACAATAGTGTTTTTCAACTTCCAATTTTTAATTTACACTCTTTAAAGATATATGTATAAAGATGTTGCATTAAGCAATGAGTGTGATGGAAKKGGGGTGATACAAGAGTTATTTTAATTGGAAAAATTATAGTAGATAAAAACTGAGTCTAAGATTTTAATTCCATTCCCAATCATCACTAATGTAAATTATTTATTATGTGATGGATTAATCTCTTATAAAAATATTTACATAATCTTTTCTTTTAGATGAATCTTATGATTATCTCTAATAACAAGTAAGGATTTATTTTTTTGAATCAAGAAATTGGTGAACACTGGAACACCCCTTCAGATTTGTAACTGAGACACACCTTCCCGTTTATTACCATAATGTAGTGAATGATAATACCAAAAATAAAAAACAAAGAAATGTATAATATTTACAAATAGTCATTTTTCCATGACTAGGAAAAATATTTTTTTAAGAATTTGGCCATTCACGGGGAGGTTTTCAATCTCTCCATTTAATGTTTGGAAAATAAATGTTGACGGGACAAGTTTTTTGGAAATTATGAATGTTCCCAACCACAGATGTTGAAACTTTGTGTGTTTTCCTTTTTCTTCGTGATCTTTGTCCCATTTCATGACTAGATCTAATTTGAAAGTCTTTCTTATCTACTGAATTTTTATCAAACCATCGTTTGATTATTATTTGGTGTTCATGAAATTTATATTTGGTTTCATCACTGTTGGAAGTATGGGATGACCCGGGTTCTACTTTAGGTTTCCAACAAAACCTTGCAAACCATAGGTCCTTTTGGAGACCAGAAGGAAACACTGCACACAAAGTACATAATGAAGTCTCACCCGAGTGGATTTATGGGTGACTACAATACCCATATGTCTGCAATTGTAGAAGGGAGGCTATTATGGGGACGCCATAGATTATTTCTACCTCAAATATATCAGATCTATTATTCTAACACAATATTATAACTAGACTAACATTCTATACTCAGATACATTCATTAATATTCATTCTGCAATAATTATCATGACTTATTTTAGTGCGTGTTGCAATTTAATTCTACCAGATTCATTCATTCAACATAAACAAAGTAACTACAAGAAATAAAACAACCATTCCACACATAGACACAAGTTTTAGCGTGGTTCACCTGTATGGGCTACGTCTACAAAGTTCTGGCATTATTTTCTCTTTTATTGTTCTTCATCAAGTTATTGGGCTGCACGCGTTACATCAGAAGTGCATATGAGATGCACATGTATTTGTGAGGCTGACAATATCACACCAAGATCCACAACTTGTGACCTTACCCTCGATTACAATCCATAAATTTGTCTCCAAAACTGACTCTAATATCTCCAAAATCATTTCAACCACAACTACTTGATTCCCTCATACATCTCGACCACATATATTTATACTACAAAAATGGGTTAAAACCCATTACAACAATGACCAAAACCCTAACCCACTAACCCTAAGTGAGTTAGGTTTGGCCACATTATAACTTCCTGTGCATGACTGGTCCACAATCCAACCATTTTCTTCTTCGATCCACGTCCTTCTTCCTTCCTTTGGCTTTCCTCGTTCTGTTTTTCCCTGTTTTCTGGTGCACACTCCTTTTTTTGTCCCTTTTCTAACTATCTTCATAATTTACTGCACTTTTCCCCAAAATGGCCTATGCCAATAGGCCCCCAACACTCACATGTGGCTCATCCTGAGCCACTCAGGTAGTGTGTGCCTCCCGCACTAACTTCTCTAGCTCCTGGAATTTGCTTGAAACTTGTTCAACTTGAGACTTCACTTATGCACTCTTCTCTACTACAGTCTCCCTAGTCTGCGCAGTGATATGCTCCTTCAATAGGTATTCACACTCCAATCCAACTTTCTCAATATGACCTTTAGATGCATCAATTTCACTCAACATTTTTTATTCGCCTTCATGCAGTGGCTCCAACTGCGTCTGCCTTGATTGCTTTTCTGCTTGTATACTCTTCAGTTCTGCCTATAAATTCTTCAATTCCTGAGCACTCTTCAACCTATCTGATATGTTCATCTATTTCTACCTCTTCTTGATTTCTTGTACTTCTATGTCTACCCCTTCTTCTTTCTTGTCTAACTCCTACAATTTCTCATCCTCCTGTACGCTTATCCATAACTGTGCACTTCAATTGTATAACTCTGTGAATTCCTGGATCATTTGTGAAATTCTCTCTGAATGACTTGTGGCCTCCTTCTCCCTTTGTGTTCGTACGCCCATTGGAGTGCTAGGTGTTGATAGAAGGTATGCCAATTCTATAATGTGGCTCCTATAAGCCTCCATAGCCTTCATTATCTTTTCAATCTTCTCCTCTGTAGGTAGGTTCCCTTCTTTTGCATTGTTAGGAATAGTTTTGAACACTTCTTCAAGCTGCTTCTCTATTCTATCAGTGCACTCCTTTGCTTGTTCCCTCTCAACCTGCACCTGAATTAGTGTCATCTTTAGTGTGTCCCTTACTTCGTTATCCAATTGTAAACTTGTCACATCTGCACGGTCCCTCGACTGAATCTCCTGCATGAAACTAATTTGAAGTTTATACAACAAATTCATTGGAGCCTTGGGAAACGCCAAGTCTAAGTGATCTATGTATTTTAACGACTTCTATGGTGTCTCCTCATCCACCTGCAACATTTCCTGAGTCATACAAAAATTTTCACTCCCCATCGCTATAATATGCACTATCTTCTACGTTGGAGCTGTTCTCCCCCGAGAAGTGTGCTATTGTTGTGCCTGTTCCTTCTGCTGTGTTGTCGTAAGTTGTAATTTCTCTATGCATCCTTAACTTATGTCAAATTCTTGACTATATCCTCTCTTTTTTTCTCTACATCATCCCACGCTTCTGCTGCGTGATCCTGTACTCTCTCTACTACGAGCTCTGCATCATATTTTGTGATTGTAAATTCAGGGACACCCTTGTGCGCCTTCATCTTTTTGTGCTTTCCTCTCGTCTACAAGACTGTCATTTTTAGTGGAAAATTATTTTTCTGTGTGGTTGTCTTAGGTATGTCCATGTCTAGGAGATCTCCTCCTCCTAGTTCCTCATGTGTAGGAAAATTTGTATCCTTCTGTGCTACACCATTTGTCTCCACTGTGCGCTCCTTCTCCCGTGTTGATGACTTGGGGATAAGGTTATTATACCTTGGCTTCCTAACTGTGGCACTTACCCCTATTTCCTTTGTGCACTTTGCTTCCTTCCTTGTATTTGCTGCTGAGCTGTTTGACTTCTATGAAGGGAAAAATTCTTCTTGCTGCTTTCCTTTTGGTACCTTCTTGGAAACTACTGATACCTTCCATTGTTCAGGCTAGTCTTTCATGGCCCACTGCACTTCTTCTCCTGTCACACAATACCTTAATTATAACCACTTTTTCTTAGTTTCCCTCTTATCTTGAATCCACATATTGTGCCTTGTATCCTGAAAGTTAGCTATGCTTTGATGCTCTTCCATCACTTCTGGTGGTATCCTCCATGTATTAGCCATCTTCTCTATATTTTATCAAACAACATGGAAAAAATGCTAGCATTTTCTTTCCTTTGTTTTGCATCTGAAGTGTGCCATAAAGTTGTATACTTTTCTGTGCGACATCTGCCTATCCTATGGTAAAATGTGATGTATTTAGGTTCTCCCTGCCCAACTAATGATATCAGTATTATTAGCCAAGAATAGTGAAACTCTTTTCCAAAATCTTGCATGTCCTTGCACTTCTCCAAAAACAAATTCAGTAAGTAGGGAACCCAACTGAGTAGACTCCCCTTCACGCACCGCACGACTGCTGCTATAACTCTTGGAGGTGCTTCCTCCTTGTGAAACTTCCTTAAAAGTCTACAAGCCATCAATTTGAATGGTCACCAACCTTATTGCTGGTTCACTGATTTGGTTAATGATGATTCCCCATGACCCTCTCTCAGTGCCATATTTCTTCTTCATCTCCTCTGCTACGACTTTCTCCTTTGTCTTTTCATCCAAATAGTGCTATGGTTTTTCTCCATCTATCGAGAAACTTGTGATATCTACAATCAAATCCACATCTATTGATACTGGTCTTTCTATCCATAAAATACCCCCATGCACCAAGGATAATAATTGTTTCACACATGCATTTACATCTTTTCCCCTCCCAAAGTGGGAAATCTCTAACAGGTTCATGATCCCTATGTTAAAAAGTCCTGTTATCCATTGCTTTGGATCCAAAAAAGAATCCCCTAATGGACCGATTCCTCTTCTTTCCATATATACTTGTTTCACAAACTCATGGAAATTCCCTGTGTCTGACACATCATGATTTGAATACTTCAGTTTGTTCACTCACCCTAACATGTCTCCGACTACCTTGACTCCTTCCGATATATGGGGCAATGACAATGTTAATTCGTTCTATTTGCATGATGATATTTGTACTGTCTATTTTCCCTTTTTCTTCTCCATCGCTGTCGATGACCCTACTTCTTGGTTTTCCTCCTCATCTTATTCTGCATCTAAATTCTATTGGCCTGTAACATCCTGCACCTGTACTTTTTCCTCTATTTGTTGCGTGGGATCTGTTACAGGTTGTTTTGCTTCTTCATCCTGTCCTCTAGGCTCATCTAACTCTGTTCTTTCATCATCATTATTATCCATTTATTGTGGTGCTCCTAATCCAAGTTGGGGCGTGGGGTTTTTCTCTGAGTTAGGTTTTTCTGTGCCATTTTGTGGATCGATGTCCATTCCCTATGTCACTGGAATTTGCTGTTCATGTTCCTCCATAATCGTTGGGCTAACTGGCTTAATGAATCATGAAGGAATGGCGTCCACTTCCAACACTCCTTCTGGATGAATAGGGTTTTCTCCTTTGGCTGCTTTCTCCTGTGGAGACCTTGTGGCATTGCGTGTTTTCCTTGTAGTCTAACTAGGATCTCCAACCTTTGGTGGTGCCATTTTGCTGAATTCAGTTGGGTTTGCTCTGAGTCTTCATTAAACCACCTTGAAATTACCTACTCGCTCTATGTTTTTTCTCCTTATATCTTGCTTGCACAAAGTCACAATTATTCTTGAGGTGCACAATTTCTCCTTTTATAGTCCGTGTCATAAATGCTCCGTCGGGCCCCACTTTTTTGATCACCATTTTTCCTCTTTTCGCCCGCTCTCTGTCTTGACACATTGCTTTTTTTTGTCAAGTCACCTTTCTTCGATGCTCAGTGTATTCTTGTTCCTTCATGCCAATTGTTGTCCTTTGCATGCTGTATATTCCAACTGTTTGTTTACCACTTATCTATCTACTTCATATTTTTGTCTTTTTTTTTCCAAAAAACAATTCTTCTTTTTCTCTTTTAACTCCTACTATATACACTATGTACAACTCTACTCTTCTGTGTTGCAACTATTGAGGGTTACTGGGTCAACTGTCCCTATACATTTTCAATCATATTCCATTTACCAGTCCTTGAATTTTCTTGCCTACTAAATCCTACAGCTGCACAACACCTTCATCTGTGACACACTTTATCTCAAAAGGACCTAGCCAATGCATTCTGAATTTTCCTAGGTGCCGTAAATATTTACTATTGAAGAGAAGAACCAAATCTCCTTCCTTAAAGTTTTTCCTCTTAATGTGTCTATCATGCCAGGCTTTGTCCTTTGATTTCTGTACTTTCTGATGGAAACCAACCACAATCCTATCCTCTTCTAGTTCCATGAGTTGAGCCAATATTTCCTGTACTGCACCTCTTTCTATCACGTTTGTAATGGATGCAATGCACAAACTAGGTATTATTCCAAAGGGACAACTGCTTCCTATCCATACACCAATCTGAAAGGTGTCTTCTCTGTGAGTTTCTTGCATGTCGTTCTATAGGCCCATAATAATGCTGGTATCTTCAAGTCCCAATCATCCCCGTTCACATTGAAAATCTTGGTTAAGGGATTCTCCAATATCGTATTAACTGCTTCCATTGTTCCATTCACCCGAGGATGGTAAGGAGTGCTCTTCTGATGATTTATATCAAATTATTCAGTCATTACCTAGATGGTATTATTGATAAAATGAGTTCCCTGATCACTCATAAGAATTCTAGGGCATCTAAATCTTGTAATTACTTGTTCAAACAATAAGTGCACTGCAATCTTTTACTACTGCTGCTTCAACCCATCTGGTTAAATATTCTGTCACTGTAATTATGTACCTTGCTCCTGATCTTCTAGCTGGTGGATTGATTGGTCCTACAAATTTTACTACCCATTTATCAAACACTTTAAGAGTTACTTGATGTTTTAATGGCATCTCATCTCTCTTGGATGGATTTCCTACCCTTTGAAATACATCACAATTTAGACAATATTCCTTTACATCTTTAGAAACTGTTGGCCACCATAATCCTGCGTGCAATATCTTCTGCACAATAGATTTCCCTGCATAATGTCCTCCATCTATTCCTTCATGTGCTTCTACTAAAATGATATGACATTCATGTTCCATGACACATCTCCTTAGAATATTGTCTGCACCTAGTTTATACAAGTGTCCTGCAATAAGTTAATAATCTACATATCTAACCAATAAATTCTTCTTCTGCGCAGTGTTGTATCCCTTTGGGGAAAATCATGTACTCAAAAATTCAATAATATCAACAAAGTATTCATCAAAAATCTGCACTGAAAAGAGTTGTGCATCAAGAAAAATTTCCTCCAAGCTGCTTGGTTCCTCTCCATTAGTTATCATGGACAGATGATCTGGCCCTGCATTCAGTCTTTTAGGTTTCACAACTACTTCAAAATCAAACTCCTGAAATAACAACAACCATCTACATATTCTCCCCCCAACATTATCTTGTTGACTAATTATATGAGAGAAGAGTGATCTATGAACATTTTAAAATGTTGACCTAACAAATAATGCCTAAACTTCTGCAATGCATATACCATAGCCAAACCTTCTCTTTCTTTTGTATTATAATTCTGTTCTGAATTTTAGAGTTTCCTTCTTGCAAATGCTATCAGGTGATCTATATCACCTTCTACTGGATGCGTTAATACTACTCCAAGTGCTATTGAAGAGGAATCCACATGAACATGGAACTCTTTTGACCAATCTGGAAACACCAAAATTGGAGTTGTCACCATTGTCTCCTTCAAGATATCCAAACTTTGTTGGCATTCCTCATTCCATTGAAACTTGATATCCTTGTTTAATAATTTCTTCATGGGCACAATAATATGTGCACATCCCCTTATAAACTCCTTATAGTAGCCTATATGACCAAGTGTAGCTCTTAATTGGCACACTGAATTAGGTGGTGGTAAATTAACAATGACAACAATCTTCGCAGGATCAACCAACAGTCCCCGTTTACACACCACACGCCCTAGCAAAATCCCAAATGGTGTGCTAAATATGCATTTCTTAATATTCAATGAAATTTGGCACTGTCTACGGTTCCTCTGCGATGTTCCAATTATGTATACCAATTTCTTGGGATTCCTTCTAATGTATGAATGAAGTGATGTTCCAATTATGTATACCAATTTCTTGGGATTCCTTCTAATGTATGAATGAAGTGATGTGGCCATTCCTCTGGTGGGACCGGTTTCCATTGAGTTATTCATCTGTCTATATGTTCTCTAGGTTGTCCCATTCCATCATACTTCTCCAAATATTTATTCTCTTGTTTTGCGCTGAATCTTGTTAGAGCATAATCCTAACTTCCCTTGGTGTATTACTTGTCTTAAGCACCTAGACCTTGGTTAATGCATCCCAATGCATTTTTCCTTACTTGATTTGACCTTCTAGAGAGGGTAGGAGACACTTTCCTTGTTTTTAGAGAGTTTTCCTTAAATTTAGGGATATGTCCCCTATGACATGGATTTAATCTTGAGTTCTTTAATTATAACTCTACTTAGTGACTCCCTTCCAACCTCCATGCAAATTTTAAAACCATAAAGGAAGGAGAGTGCACTTCCTCCTTAAATAAAGGAAACTGTCCCTTGATTTTAGGGATTTATCCCCTTTCTTTAGTAAATTTGCTTTATTTAGCTAATCATTTATGGATAAGCACACTTTTTAGCATATCATACTAATGTTAGGTGTGGGTTATCTATTTTAGAGGTTTAGGCATGTGCTTTAGTTATTTTTTCACTGCTTTTGTTATTTTAGTGGCAATTGCTATTATTAGTGACAAGATCAATTCCTCTCTATATATTGAGTTGATCTCATTGTAATTTTTAATATATTGTGAATACATTCATTATTGTGGAGTAAATTCTTCTCTATATCTCTCTTCTTTTTTTATTTTCAAATTCATTGGATTAGTATTATTTTTCTCATCGAATTCTAGATCTCTTGGGTCTCAGAATTTTACATGGTATCAAAGCCTCAAGGAATATGAGGGATAGGTATACTAGTTTTATTTGCAGGTGAAAGATCATCAAAGGAGGAAGAAAAAATCAATGGATCAACACATTTAGTCCAAGCATGTTGTCCTAACTCCATTCAACTAATTTGAATGGAAAGTCGAGATCACCCTTGCTCTCTGAAGCAAAGGTCTCTACCGGATAGCAATGGGTACAAAAGTTGAGCCAATGAATGCCGTGGAGAAGGAAAAGTATTTCAATCAAATGGATGAATAATTTGGGTTGATGTGTCTCTCCATATCAAGAGAATTTATGTTCCATGTTGACACCACATCATCCCCCAACGAGGTCTAGACCAAGTTGGAAGAGTTGTTCGGTAAATAGGATGAACTTCGAGCCTACAGTTTGGATAACGAGCTCATAGGTTTGAATCCGTCAAATTTTGATTCTTTGCAAGAGTATTTTACAAAATTTAAATCGCTTTTAGTTCAGATTAAAGATTGCAAAGTAGTGAAAAAAGATGCGTATATCATCCTTTCCATTCTCTCAAAACTAGGTCCTGATTATTTAGTTTTTGTTTCCTTGTTTCATGCTTCAAAATTAACAACTCTGAAGTGGAAAATGCCCTCTTTAGATAATTTTATTGAAGAACTAACTCAAGAGAAGGAAAAATTAGTATCCATGGGATCCATAAAGGGTTCTATAGATCATTCTCTTGCAGCAAACGAAGCAAGCAAACTGAATTTTAAAGATCGGAAAAAGGGGAAAGGCAAAAACCCTGAGGCTAGAAAGGAAAAGTTCTCGAAACCGATGGATGAATCTTCTTCAGATCACAAAGGGAAGAAGAAAAATGAAAGATATAAATGCAGATATTTTCAAAAAGGTTATCATCCTGAAGATTATTGTATGAGGAAAACTATAGATGATATGGAAAAGATGCTACAACAAAACAATCTCATGGTCCTGAAAAATGCAAGGAAGAAGGATGAAAAAAACCGACTGAAGGAAGAGGAAAATATCACGATGGTCACGCTTTGATGGCTGTCACATCCTCCCCATCCACTTGTATCCTTGATTAAGGTGCTTTGAATCATATGTCTGCAAAGAAAGAATCATTCTCGTCCATCAAAGAGTGCACATGACCCTCTATTCTCATGGGAGACGACACACCGATTGAGGTATGTGGTAAAGGCATAGTTTCTTTGGAAGGGGGACATTTTGATAATGTGCTGCATGTCCCCTCGCTGTCCATGAAATTTCTTTCCATATATCAAATCACACATTCAGGTTCCAGAAGAAAGGCCAAATTCTATCCAGATTCAGTGGAGATTTCAGACTTAAAAACAGTGTCTCGGGTAGCTCACGGTGTTGCAGATCATCACTCTTGATTATATTCGTTCTCTCATTTCATTCCAAAATATGTATGTAAAACAATTTTGACTCATACTAATGAAGAGAGAAGGTTATTACATGAGCTATTTGGGCATCTTAATTACAGGTAATTTCGTCAACTCAGCAAGGAAGACATGGTAACCGATTTGCCTCAAATCAAATTTTCCAATTGGATCTGTCAGGGCTGCATTCTTGGTAAGCATCCCGAGAAAAAAATTGACAAAGGAAAAGCATGGAGGGAATCCTGACCTCTTCAAATGATTCATAGTTATGTCATGGTACCCTTACTTGAGCCCTCAATCAAAAAATATCGATATGTACTCACTTTTATCGACGACTACTCTCACTGCACATGGGTGTATTTTTTGACATTGAAATCTCACGTTTTTTAATATTTTAAAGAATTTAAAGCACTCATTGAGAATCAGTCTGAGGGAAGGATCACGATCCTTCATCGTGATAATGGAGGTGAGTATGTTAAAAAATATTTGCAGCAACTTTGTTCTGAAGCAGGCATCAAGATCCAACATATAGTGCCTTACACACCGCAACAGAACGGTGTTGCCGAGAGAAAGAACCAAGCACTGAAAGAGATGGAAAATTGCATGCTACAGTCGAAATAATTGGATCCAAAGCTATGGGATGAAGCCATAAATTGTGCAGAATACATTCAGAACCATGTTCCTCACAAATCACTGAAAGGAATCACTCATTTCGAAGCTTGGTGCGGTAAGAAACCAAAAGTCTCTCATTTCATAATTTTTGGTTGTCGTGCGTGGGCCCATATTCCATCTGATAAACAAAGGGAACTAGAGAATCATAGTGTTGAATGAATATTTGTTGGATACCCTAAAGGTGTCAAAGGTTATAGGCTGCTACAAACTTCTACTAATTCACTTTTCATTGAGTGAAGTTTGAAGTTCAAAGAGGGCCCACTACATGCGGTTTCAAATCAGCCTGCTGAGGATTTTTTGGATGAAACAGTTGAAGAGGGTTTTGATGCTCATTCAAGAACCTCAGATAATGATGATGATAAGGTATTTGTATAATATTAAAAGGTTGATGAGAAGGTCATGGCTGCTCTGGATCCCTTACCATTTTGGGCCAAAAAGACTTTGCATGATGGCAATGAACTAGTTGACAATCCGACGGATTCGAGGAGGACTAGATCACAGTTTTTCGAGGCCCCCATTGACTTGGATGCCACAGAGAAGTTGATTCCCATACATTTCTATATGAAACTTGCATCAGATCCACATTCATATACAAAGGCCATGGGAAACCCCTTCTGGGAAGCTGCTATGGATGAGGAGTACAATGCTCTCATGGAGAACCAAACTTGGGTTTGGTTCCACTTTCGAAAGGAAGAAAGCTTGTTCAATGTAGATGAATATTTAAGACAAATATGGATGAAAATGGTGAGATCATTAAGTATAAATATCAGCTTGTTTCTAAGGTTACTCTTAGGTACATGGTATTGATTATACCGAGACTTTTGCACCAGTTGAAAAAATGGACTCCATCAGGATAGTTTTGGCCATTGCGGCTTCTTGACACTAGGAAGTCCATCACATGGATGTGAAGAGTGATTTTATTCACGAAGATATGAAGGAGGATATATATATGGAGTAAGAATGAGGGTATTTTCATGACTCTTCTCTTGTATGTAGGTTAAAGAAGTCATTATATGGGCTCAAATAGGCTCCTCGAGTTTGGTATGCAAAAATGGATTCTTTTCTGCTTTCTCAGGGATTTCATAGATGTAAATCAGATCCAAATGTTTATATGCTTCACCATGATGACTCCCTTTTGCTGATTTTTATATATGTAGATGACTTACTGATCACAAGGAGTGCTTTATCAAATATTTCATGGGTTAAGACTGCCTTGCATGATATATTTTCCATGAGTGATATGGGTTTGTTGCATTATTTTCTTGGTCTTGAGGTATCACAGTCTACTTCGGGAATCAAGATGGCACAAACCAAGTATGCACTGGATCTACCTAACAGGTTTCAGATGACAGAGTGTAATCCAGTTGGTTCACCTTTTCTTTCCAGGGTTGGATTGGAGGATGGAGTGACTACTCCTTTGGTAGACAATACTCTCCATCGACAGTTGGTAGGGAGCTTATTGTACCTCACACATACCCGTCCTGACATCTCTTATGCAATGAGTGTTGTTTCTAGGTATATGCAGGAGCCCCATGAGCTTCATTGGAAATCTGCTAAGAGAATCCTTCGGTATGTAAAATGCACTCCCAATTTTGGTATTTATTATGCAACTAATTGTCCTCTATATTTGGTCGGGTACATAGATTCAGATTGGGTTAGCGATGGCACAAACCGCAAGTCCACCTCAGGGTATGTATTCAAATTTGGTTCTGGTCCACTTTGCTGGTCAATCAAGAAGCATGCAACAATTTCTTTATCCACAGCAGAGGAAGAGTACAGGGGGCATTGAATGCCGCCACACAATGTATTTGGGTGAAGGGTTTACTTTCTGAGTTTGGGATTCAATTTCAGATACCGAATGTCATATTTTTTGACAACCAAGGTACCATTCAGATATCCACTGATCCGGTTCAGAGACAGAGAACCAAGAATACCAAGATACACATGAATTACATCCGGGGGCTTATCCATGATTGAGTGATTTCGCTGCAGTACTGCCCCACTGAGCAACAAGTTGCAGACATCTTCACCAAATCCTTCATTGAGAAGAAATTATATGACTTGCGAGATATTTTGGTTATGGTAGAGACAATTGGGTGGACTCTCACAGTTTACTTAACATTGGGTGGACTCTCAGCCATTTTAATAACATTTTTTTTATGTCTTTTTTTGGGGGTTTCCCATGGGGTTTTCCCTCTTTTCCCACTTTTAAGAGGGGTTAATTATTGTACTGAGTACCTAAAATGGCCTAGTAGCTCAGACTCACATTTTATTACTATGTCACTACAATTAGGCTTAAAGGGGGGTGTTATATCATAATCCTAACTTCCCTTTGTGTATTACTTGTCTTAGGCACCTAGACCTTGGTTAATTCATCCCAATGCATTTTTCCTCACTTGATTTGACCTTCTAGAGAGGGTAGGAGACACTTTCCTTGTTTTTAGGGAGTTTTCCTTAAATTTAGGGATATGTCCCCTATGAAATGGATTTAATCTTGAGTTCTTTAATTAGAACTCCACTTAGCGACTCCTTTCCAACCTCCATGCAAATTTTAAAACCATAAAGGAAGGAGAGTGCACTTCCTCCTTAAATCAAGGAAACTGTCCCTTGATTTTAGGGATTTATTCCCTTTCTTTAGTAAACTTGCTTTATTTAGCTAATCAGTTATGGATAAGCACACTTTTTATCCTATCATACTCATGTTAGGTGTGGGTTATCTATTTTAGAGGTTTAGGCATGTGCTTTAGCTATTTTTTCACTACTTTTGTTATTTTAGTGGCAGTTGCTATTATTAGTGACACGATCAATTCCTCTCTATATATTGAATTGATCTCATTGTAATTTTTAATATATTGTGAATACATTCATTCTTTTGGAGTAAATTCTTCTCTATCTTTGTCTTCTTTGTTTATTTTCAAATTCATTGAATTAGTATTATTTTTCTCATCGAATTCTAGATCTCTCGGGTCTCAGAATTTTACAAATATAATGCACAATAATCTCTTGCATTGATATCGATGATTGATGTTTTCTTTATGCGTTCCCCACCAACATTCAAGTGTTTATTTCAAAGAAAGATCTAAAACTAATAACCTTTGACTATCCAAGACTTCTAACTCAAAATTTCTCAAGAATTCTTCCAAATCATTTTGACCATAAAAAGTTGGAGGTTCTCTTACCTCTAAGCCAATCCATCTTAGTGCACATGTCATTCTTGCACATATTCTGGTAGATATCTCATGTAAGCACCGTTTCCAATTCTCCATTCCCGTGTCAGAGTCTGAAGCAGAAGAACTAATTCTTCTCCAACTAAGCATTCCATCTGCTATTGGGTTAATGTAATCTTCCTTGCGTGTGATAGTTCTATACAATTGATTTACCTCATCTATGATAAAGTTGTCTGTCACAGGTTCAACATATATTACACCTTATGAAGGATATAAAGGTGCTATAAATATTTACTCTACTGATTCAAAAATCATTTTCCCGGTCTTCAAGTTGATGATGGCATGATTGTCAAATTCCCAATCGAGTCCCAACAATGCTAGATAAGGTGTAGTATTATCCACAATATCAATCACCTCAAAATCTGCCATAGTGCGCACACCATCTAAATCCATTGGTATGCCTTTCAATCTACCAATTGGTGACACTCTATGTTGATTTTCCAGCTTTAAGTGAATAGGTGAAAATCCCAGTGTATGTTCCCCCATAGCTTCCCATGTCTTCTTAGGCAGAACATTTACCTCAGACCCCAAATCTAGTATAATGTCCCCCATATTAAAGTCTCCAATATTTGCATTCAATATGAATTCCCTATTTGTCCCTTTCTTCTTACTGACCTGATTGAATTTCTTCTGTTCTAGTTTGATCTCTTCTCCATAATTGCACTTTTCTAATGAATTTTGTAATACTTGTAGAGAGGTTTTATCATTCAATAACTTCATGCAAGCCACCAAAAAGTTTCTTAGATTAATTACTTGTTCTGAAGATTGATATTTGCTAGTCTGATCAAATAAGTGAGGAATATCATATACTGGTACATCATCTCTTAGCTTTGTACCTGAAGTAGAAGCAATATTCTCCTGCAAAATCTCTTGTCTAGCCTGCATGAATGTATCCTTTTCCTTGCACACATCAAAATGCTATTCAAGTGTTGTATTCTTTCTGACCCACTAGTACTAGTTCTGGTTCTGATCTACTGCATCTGCTTCTGTTTTGGTTCCTCCTCGAGTAACTATATTTATCTTCTTCCCATCATATCTAGTTTTTGTGACAATCCATTGAACATTTTGATTGTTCTGATTCCACTTTTCCTGTATCCTTTTCAGAAGTGTTAGAAAGTCTTTTGTATCATGATCTGTTGCATGACAATACATGCATGTCGCCGGTGGCTATGAAAAATCCCTTGCATAATGTCCATGTTTCTGACAGTTGTGACATGTTACTAGTCCTATACCTCCTCCAAATACTCTTCCTCCACGACCTCCTCCTCTGAATCTTCCTTTGTTACTTTGATTGTTTGCGTGCGTTGTATTGTACTGTGGTACCTGATTATATTTCTGTGCATTATTATACTGCAGTGGAACTGTAAAATGCTACATGTTATTATACTGCTGTGCAGGTGGACCTATCATTGGTTCAACCTGCATCCCATAAGCATATGCAGTGCTCTCCTTCATCATTTCCAAAGTTCGACAATCCTTGTCCTCATGTCCTACAGACTTGTAGAAATTGTAGAATGTACTCTTAAGCACTGTTTGATACATTTTCATCATGGGACAATGATAAGGATCATGTCCACGTGTTCTACATATTTCACACCATGGTCCTCCTAGGGGTAAGGGATTTGGAAGTCCTGCTCCTAAGTATTGCACAAATGTTGGTCACTCATTCTTATGATGTACTTATGTTCTGCATAATCTACACTAGACAACTTCCCTCTTCTCCTTGTCTTTATTCCAATTCAATTGAAATGTCAGATTCTTGAGATCCACTCTCAACTCTTTTATAGTTGGATCTGTATATTTATACTAATTCTCTTCCAATTGTAAGGCTGCTTGTAGAGCCTCAACTGAGTCCGAAACTTCTGTTTCCTTAATGGATACTTAAGATGTGGAAATAATGAATTAGCAAATAGATGCCTATGTTGCATATCTGTGATAAGATATTTCAAATTACATTTCAATCGACTGAACTTTTGGCCGACCTCCCAAAATGAATCTCTTGTCTTCTATTTGATTTCTATCATCTCATTCATATACTGATCCTCTAGAATTGGTCACTGGAATTCATTGAATAATTCCTTATTCACATCTACGATGGTTGTAGGTTCTCCTTGTGGACTGTTTATTACGAGGCCTATATATCAGTCCAGTGCACGGTCTCTAAATGTAATTGTAAGATGTGCCACTTTTGAGTCTTCATATGTGATCTGTTTAGTTTCCCAAATCTTCTTACAGATAAATAAATGCTTCTCTAGGTCCTCCGAACCTTCTCCATGAAACTCTAGTAACTGAATAGTTGGATCTACTCCTGCCATTGTAAATGTTTCTATACTACCACCTCCATGGGGTGTAGATAACTGACTACTACTAGCTGAATTTGTACTTCCACTTGAATTTCTACTGGTCCCTTGACCTACTAAAATCCTTCTGCTACTGATTGCTGGTTGTGTAAACAATTCTTTCTTTTCTAATGTCTTATTCACACACGGGGTTGTGATTTCCACACTAATTTTGATTTGGAATAGAGAGCCTTCTTCTACATCGGACCCTTGACCTCTGGTTTTCCTATCATATGTGGCACGCAGGATTTCCTCAATCTTCCCCGTAGCACGAAGATCATCTACCTCTTCCTCATAACTTTCCAAGACCTCTCGCTCGACTACTGCTCTCTTCTTACTATTGATATTATACTAGTAGGATCTTCTGCTGCGCATCATTCCCACTCTATCCATTATCTCCTTGGTCTATTCTTCATCCATCATAATGGGTTCCATTGCTTCCTTCTTCTTACCTCTCTCCAGATCCCTCTCCATATCTCAAATCGTCCTTAGTGCTTCCCCTAGTCTCCCCATGCACGCAGAGTTATTTAGATGTCTGATTCCATTGTCATCACACCTTTATCATCTAGTAAAATCTTGATCAACGTATAAAGTGATATAATATACCTTCCTCTTGGACCCTTCAAAAACTCCTACTCTGTAGTAGTGTGTGACTTCACAGTATTGACTGCAAACTCAGTAATAAATCCTGCAATAATACCATCTAGCCAAAAATTAAATACACGCGTGAATTTATTATTGACTCTTTCTAGACACACAATATTCTCAGTATTCCACTCTACCAGTCTTATCTGATTAGTTGGGTGATGATCCTTCAATCTCAATATCCACTAATGTAGCAAATCTGGAAAATAACGGAAAAATTCCTCATGAAGATCAATGAATACATACCTTTCCAAATATTGGCATGGTGTATACTTGGAATTTCTATTGTCTTTCTACGCAAACTCGAGCTCTTTTGTTTCCAAACATCTTTCAATATCCCACTTAGAAAGATTCCATGGTCTAAACATACCCTTATACTACTGCATTCTCTTCACCGTCCTTCTCAACCAGTCCCTTCAAAACTGTTCTTTTGGGTTCCAACCGACAACAAAACCATTTGTTGGATGTATGGGCTAACCCGCGTTCTACTTTAGGTTTCCAAAAAAACCCTTCAAACCATCAGCCCTTCTAGAGACTAGAATGAAACACTATGCACAAAGTGCACAATGAAGTCTCACCTGAGATGGATTTATGGGTGACTACAGGACCCAAATGTCTGAAATTGTGGAAGGGAGTCTTCTTTGGGGATGTCAAACATTCTTTCTACCTCAGGTATATCGGATCTATCATTTTAACACAATATTATAACTAGACCTAACATTCTGTACTCAGATACATTCATCAATATTCATTCTGCATTAATTATCATGACTTATTCTAGTGCACGTTGCAATTTACTTCTACCATATTCATTCATTCAACATAAACAAAGTAACTGCAAGAAATAAAACAACCATTATGTTATCACTCCAGGAGTCCTTCTCATTTTGTAGCTTGAAGAAGCCTGGTAACTTGAAATGTTTTGGTTTTTTGTGTATGTTGGATCAAATGGGATACATAAATGACTGGTTCACACTTAAGACACTTAGTAATATAACCAGACGAGACAATGCTTTCAAAAGTCAATAATCAGATAAGTAATTGAACTGGTGGGTGGAGAAAGTCTATATCTATCAACCAGAACACATATGTGATGGGATGAATAAAAATAGCACAGATTTCTTGTTAAATCAATGTTTACGAGTTGACCAATGAGATGATAGTCATTTGTAACTAGACAAACTTAGATAACAATAATCATTCAAAACACAAGAAAAGAGAGAAGATGACAATCTGACATTAACAGTGAAAGGAACTTGTGATCTATATTATAATAAAGGTCTCAGTACAAAAAAAAACATGGTCTAGTCTCCAGACTCAAACCATCAGTCTATAAAATTGACAGGCTTTATATCCTTTACAAGCAGTTTCAGATGCTGAGAAATTGGATTTGAAATACTAATAATAGAAAATTGTTACAAAAATATTTCAAAGAGTATGGATCTAGTCCATTTCTAGAATTCGATTTGTCTTCAATCCTCTAAGTCTTCGACAACTGCATGAAGGTCCTGATGTATGATGAAAAGGCTGATGTCTTTCTTCAACAACTGGATATGTTCCTCAACATCTGTAAGCAATCTTCAATAATGATAGGCTAATCATCAACCTATCTACCTTGTTTAATGCCTCAAAACTATGAAACAAAATGCCAAAATGTATGGAGCAATTTGTTTGAGATTACTTTATGATTCATCACCAAAAATCCCCTTTGCTCGAGCGCCAGATCTTCAAAATCTATTTCCTGCAGTTTCGACGACTCTTTTTCCCTGAAAAATGCGAGTTAGCCTCCGAAAGCCATGATTTTCGGCAGCTAACTATGTGTTGTTATGTTGATTATGCCATCGAAAAGCCCGTGTTTTCCAAAAAGATAAAAAATTAAAAAATGAGTCTTCTCCTTGATTATTTGGATTGATCCACTTGCTAATTTTGAGCAACCTCTGCAAAGACATGCAAATCTGGGTGTGTAGCTATTTTAGCCTTCAACTTTTTGACCTTTTTCTTCAAATGCCTAGATAATATCCATAGCCTGTGATTGTCCTTTATGATCCTCTTCTTCTTCTTTTTCTTTTCCTTTACACTTTCAAGTGCCAATATTTCCAAGGCTACACTTGTTTCTGAAAAATTCTTTGATAGAGTCTCGTATTTGGCCTTTATCACCCTCTCTAGCACTTCCTGCTGTGCTATTTTCTCTTTGAGTTTCTTAATCTTCTGTGATTTACTAGATTTTATCTTGCTTGATGTTTCTCCTTCCTCATAACCTGTGAACCTCTCAGTGTCTGGTGCTTCCTCCATAGAAAATTCCATGTTCTGATCACCAGGGACCTCTTCTTTGTTTTGTTCAGAATCAGATTCTGAGTAGGGTAGGTTAAGCACATTTTCTTGCTTGGTCTGCTGAGTTGAAGCTTTCTCTGAAACTTCCTTGAAAACCAATTTCTTCTTTGCCTTCTTGACTCTTGAGCTGGATGCTATTTCTTCTGATAGGTCAAGGGTAATGGCTTTCCTCCTCTTTAGACTGCTTTGAGGAGTTGGTATCTTTTTTCTTGATTTCCTCTTGCCTTTATCAGGTGGAGTCTCTAACTCAAAACCTCCCCAAAATAGAAAGTGTTCCCACGATCTTTCCTTCTTCCTCAATTCTTCTACAAGAATCATTTTGATCAAACCAAAATGAAAAAAGGTGTTCTAGATATGGTCAGGTTCAGCTTGAAACTCGAGTGACATCTTTGTCAAGCTCTTGTGAAAATAATATGGTAGATTGAGAGGAAACTTTCCCGTAAAGTGGTCCATAAGTTTGAAGTTGTATAACATGGCCCTATCATATCTTCCCTCTGTAGTTATATACAATTGTATGGCTTTGAGAAGAGCCTGTCACTTCTCCTCCAGATGAGAAATGGGGATATCCCTATTCCAAATGATTTCTTGGAATTCAGGCTTTAAATAAGGTCTGAAATTCAGATTCTTGGTGACTGTGGTATTGAACCATTTTTACCCTGTTCTTGGCATGCCTGTAGTAGAGGCTATGGATGCTTCATCGACTTGTATCTCCAAAGGGCCAACTGTGGCTTTGTTTCCATCATAAGATTTTGCAAAGGCTTCTGTGATACCCTGGTGGTAACCCTCCTGTAGCTTTTCCACATAAGTGAGACAGCCTGCATCTGAGAAATACTGATGAATCTCTGGATGAGATTGTAAATATTGAATGCTTTCTAACTCCTTCCTGAGAGATGGACCACCTCATTTCTTACCCATCTGCAAAACACAAGTTAACCTGTAGAAAACTGAAACAGAGAAATTACCGATTGAAAGAACCTGCTGGTGATGAAGAAGAAACTCTGTATGATCAACTGGTGGGGAGAAACGTTGTTTATAGGAATTCAGGACTGGTGGAGTTTGAATTTGAATGATGACCATAATGATGATGTAGACAAGATCTAACAACGAGCAGATGAAATTTAACAATGGCTGGATAACCTTACGGATTGATAAGACATCACACCTTCACACAGGCTACATAACTGAATTCAGAATGATTATTCCATAGTCAGTGATAAGGTCATGTAAAACGTGCCAATCTCCCATAAAAACGGTCATCATTCCTTTATGACGTGTGTACTTGCTTTTCTCTTTCAAACTCCTGAAGAGGCGGTTCCCAAAACTGCTTCTGCACTTTCGTGGGCTCCTTCGTGTTTCCAAGAGTCGCTTTTTCCACCGGAAGCTTGACTTTTCGGTGGCTCCTTCATGTTTCCAAGAGTCTCTTTTGCCGCTGGAAGCTTGACTTTTCTGTGGCTCCTTTTCAACTTTAAAACAATGGTTAGCTGTCGAAAAGACTTTTCTTTGATTTTTGAAAGAAATAAACAACAAATCAATTTATTTTGGAATTTCTCACTTATTCCCTTTGCTTGGAGACCATATACCACAAAAATTCAAAATGACACTTATTCATGACTATGCTATCACCTAAAAATCAAATAAAATGACAAGTTTATTTTAGGAGATAGCATCTGGCTCCTATTGGGGATGAAATCCTCCCTGTGAGGTTTCAAGAATCTTTATTGACTCAGTAGCCTTCCTATCACCTAAGACTTAAAATTGACTTGACTCAGTATTCCATTGGGCATGGAGTTATTTTGACACACAAATTGAAAATGTAAAACTGAAAACATATATTTACAATAGAGCAAGGCTTGAGAAAGCCTCATGAGAAATAAAGTTTGAGAAAACGCCCATTGAATGGGCCACCTGTGACTTCTTCACCTTCCATATTCTGGAGGAAAAAAAGTGTTGTTCTGTTGTACCTATGCAATAATGAATGGACCTGTCCACAATGCATCAAATTTTCCATGTTTACCTTGCTCTTGTCTCGTTGCATCCCACTTTAGAACTAGGTCCCCTGTTTTGAAGATGTCTATCTTCACCTTCTTGTCAAAATTCTCTTTCATCCTTCTCTGATGCAATTCTGTTTTCTCCAACAGTTGTTCTGTGACTTACTGCAACTCCACTTAATGAAGAATCCTTCTGGTAAGATAATTAGGCTCAGAATCTACTTCTTGAAGAAATTTGGCTACTAGTAATGCAAGTTGAATTGGAAAGACAACCTCAATGCCATAAACCAGTTTGAAAGGAGATGTGCCAATTGATTTCTTATTGGTCACTCTGTCAGCCCACAAAGCGAATTTCAATTTTGAATCCCAACCCCTTGTATTTTGCTCAAGCAACTTTTTAATAAATCTTACCAGACTTTTATTTGATGACGCAGCAAGGCCATTGCCTTGTGGATAGTAATATGTATAATGCACTAACTGAATCCCCATGTCTTCACATAAATTCACCAAATTTTTATCATTGAATGCAACAACATTGTCTGTGACTAATCTTTTTGGGCAACCAAATCTAGAAAATATGTGATCATATCGAAAATTTATGATTACAGTGTGATTGGCATTCCTAGTAGGAATAGCTTCAATCCACTTGGTGAAGTAGTCACTGGTGACTAGAATCCATCTATGTTGATTGTTGGAAGGTGGATGAATTTCCCCTATGAAATCCAAACCCCATTGTTGGAAAGGGCCTGTGGCCACAACAGGTTTAAGGGGAAGAGATTTCAATTGCTGCTTACCTGCAAACCTTTGACAGCTACCACATGCCTTGACATAAGCCCATACATCAGAAAACAAATAAGGCCAATAATATTCGGCTCTCAAAAATTTGTGAGCAGTGGTTTTCCAATGATGGTGTCCACCACACTCACTGTTATGAAATTCTGTCATAGTTTGGACCGATTCTTCTTTGTTGATGCATCTCAAAAGTACACCTGAGGGATATTTCCAAAATAACATCTTGTCATTTATGAAGAATTTAATGGCCTTAAGTTTTAAAGCTCTCACCTATGTTTTGCTCATGTCTGGAGGAGCTGCAAGATTCTGCAAAACATATATTATGTGAATGTACCATTCATAATCAGCCAAGTGAGAAGATACCTACAAATCATAAGTGAGTTTCTCTTCTGAAATCTGAGACTGCATGTTTTCTGCATTTACCTCAACAAAATTTATCCCTAGCATTTTACAATTTTCCTCTGTAAGAAGTTTGGCAAGCCCTTGGCCTCTAAAAAGTTTGACTGGCTTAATCTCAATATCAAATTCAATCATTTTCGCAATCCACTTGCTTCTCTTCCCATCAATGTCGGGCTAAACCAGGAAATCTTTCACAGAATTGGAAGGGACATATGCTATTACCTTGGCCTGTAGTATATAGATCTTGAAAGCTTTAAGTGATTTGATTAGTGCATAGGCCTATTTTTCAATTGGGTCATATTTGATTTCAACATCTCTCAAAACCTTGCTGTAAAATGCTATTGGCTGCTCATGCCCATCTTCATTCTTCTGTAACAACACTGCTGCAATTGTATCATTAGAGGCAAATGAGAAAATATAAAAATATTTATCAAAATTTGGGATAATTAACACAGGGGCCGTCATAATAGATTTTTTGATAGATTCAAATGAATGTCTGGCTTCCTCTATCCACTTTACTTCAGAATCCTTTCTTAACTTGCATGTGATATATTTGGTAAGCTCTGCAAAATTTTCAATAAACCTCCTCATGAAATTTATGGTTCCAAGGAAAGATTGGATATCTTTCTTGGATCTTGGGAGAGACAATTTCTTAATTGCCTCTACTCTTGCTAGATCGATCTTCACTCCATTTGTAGAAACAATATGCCCAAACAACTTGCCAAAAATGAGATTTCTTGGGATTTAAAGAAATGCCATACTTTCTACTTTTCAAGAAAGTCTTTCTTAGATGCTGCAAGTGATATTCATGGTTGTATGAAAAAACTGTGATATCATCAAGGTAAATCAAAACAAATTTGTCTTTTCCCCCCACAAATGCAACGTCCATTGCCCTCTGGAATGTGGTTCCCGCATTCATCAATCCAAATGGCATATTTTTGTACATGAATGTACCCCATGGTGTGGTGAAGTCTGTTTTTTCTCTATCATCTGGATGGACTACAATTTGATTATACCCTGAGAAGCCATCAATAAATGACATGACACTAGCTCCAGAAACCTTTTGCAGAATATGTTCCATCTTAGGCAATGGGTAATTATCTTTTCTAGAGCATTTATTTAAATTCTTGAAGTCTACACATAGTCTAATCTCACCATTTTTCTTTCTAACAGGAACAAGGTTGGAAATCCATTCATAATATCTAAGAGGGATGATGATCTTGGCCTCCAACATTTTCTTGATTTCTTTCTCCATAATAGGCAACAACATTGGACTGAATGATCTGAGTTTCTATCTGAAAGGTTTTGTGTCTTTGTTCAAAGGAATTTTATGTTGTATGATATTTGTATTGTATGTCTTCAAATCATTATACTGCCATGCAAATATATCAGAAAATTCCTTTAACAACCCACCATATTTAGATTTCTGTTTATCAGTCAAGTGAGAGGCTATATTAACATACTTGGGGTTCTCTTCATTTGCTACATTAAACTGAAACACATCAGAATCTTCCTCCTTCTTTTCTATTTTAATGGAAACATCATTATGATCAAAAAGTTTCTCTAAGGGAACCAAATCTTTGGGGATATGGTTGGTCGAGAGATGAACAATTTCATGGGGTCCGATTTTATTTCTGAATTTGGGCTCTTGAACTTCTTCATCATGCTCATTGTCCTAATCAATTTGTAAATTTGAATACTCCTCCATCACTCCTAGGAACTTGCTTAGCTCTGCATCATCCTCAAATACTTTCCAGAATTTAACATTATTAGGTAAAGAAGGCCTATACTTTACCTAAATTTCATAATTAAGCTTTGGTGGCAAAGGAGGTATAAAAGTACTAGTTGAAATAGCCAATGGATCAGCCAACTGATTCATGGCCCTAGGAATATATGAGATCTTGAATTTAGTGAACACAGTAATCACATTGAGAACCTCATCTCTATAAGATTTCAGCCTCACATGCTTGGCTTGGAAAGACTTATTTACCTGTTGAATGATTAAATCAACATTTCCATATGCTTGTAGCCTCTTAATCTTCATTTCTTTCGCAACATTCAAACCTAAGAGAAAATCCTCGTATTCTGCAATATTATTTGTGACTTGGAAATCAAGCTTGAATGACAAATGTATAGTTTCTTTAGATGGTGAAATCAATACAACCCTTGCTCCAATAGTCTCTTTAGTACATCCCCATCAAAGAACATACTCCAAATATCATCTTCTCCTACCTCTGTGGGATGAACACTAGGTTGTTTAAGCAACAATGAATCTGGAAGTGAATCATCAAATTGTAGTATGCAAGATCCCATACCTGTGTCAACTGAGTAAATAGGATGGTTGGTTGGATTTTGTTCATCATTGATGATGTAGGCAAGTTGTGACTCTCTGTATAGTCTCTTGTTTCCTCCTCCAAAAACATGGATAGTAGCATATGAAAGGCCGATTTGAAGAGTTCCTCCTAACCTCTTCATCCATGATCTTGATAACAAACATCTAAATTTGGGTGGAATGTCTACTACAACTACATCCATGACCATAGTTTTCATAGATGCTTGAGTTAAAGTTACTGCCAAATCTTTGATCAACCCGAGACATTTAACTTTTCTAGAGTCAAATGAGAAAATATCATGGTAAGTTTTAGTAATTTCTAATCCAAGCTCATCCATAACTGCCTTTGGCATTAGATTGTGAGAGGCTCCCGAGTCTAGCATGCAGTTATGCAATGTTTTGTCCTGAATGTTCAGAGAGATATAAAAATGTGGACAACTTTCATCTCTATCCTCTATAATTTGACCTAAGACAATGGTGGGCTTGTCATCATATATATTATGAATATCAGCAGAGGGAGACATGGATTTGGGATCAAGAGTCTTGAGTATATATTTCTTAAACGATTCATTCTTCATTAACTCAACCAAAGGGATGGGGATTTTGATTTTCTATATTTCAGCTTTTAAATTGAAAGAATAAGAGGTTTTGTTAGAAATTTTTACCTCATTTGAAGGGGTTTTCAAAGCACTTTGCTAGTCATTAGGGATTTGATATTTTTGAGTTTGTTGCTTGGCAGGAGCAACAATCTTCTTGGGAGGAGCCGGTGCACTCTGCTTGGCAGTGTTGGACTTAGATCTTAAATTGTATTTGTTCTTATCATCAGTTTGAAAAACACCATTATCAACAGAATTTTCATTTATCTGTTCATTCATTAATGCCTCTTCATAATCATGCTGTGTCAGATAAGATTTCCCTACATAATCTCCAACGCAATGAATATTATCTTCTTCTTCTTCTTGAAAATCATCTTCATCTTCATCCATCATAGTATTTTGGAGAGGATATTTTACCCTCTGATCTTCTGTGGGATTTATATCTCTCTTCAAGATCTGTACTTGTTGGTTATTCCTCCTGAAAGTATTAGGATTCTGATTTGGATTTCTGTGAGGGTATTCATAGGAACCTTTTCCCTTGGCAGGCTGCTTATTTTCAATATTTAGCTTGGAAATTTATGAGGTTAATGACTCTAGAATCTTAGATAATTTGTCTATCTTAGGATTTGGAATTGATGAGGAAGATGCTTCTTCCTTCTGCCTTTTTCTATCAACATTTCCCTTTAACTTATGAGCAGCTAAGACATTTGACTCTACTTCAATGGCAACATATTGCATCAAGGAAAGTGTAGCAGACCTTCTCTCTCTTAGTAGAAAACAAAATTCATAGTCAAATGAGTTGGCATAAGTGATTTGGACAGAGGTCTCTGTAGGTTTGATTTCTGTAGGTATTTTACTATACATTCTGTTGAATCACTTGGTGAAATCAGATACAGATTCACTATTTTCTTTCTTTAAGTTTCCAAACTCTATGATATAGTACAAGAAGTCTCTCCTATCTCCCTAGTGTTTCAAAAAGATATCATCCAACTCTTCTATCCCAGCTATGGAACCAACAGGGAGTTCCTTGAACCACTTCCTAGCATGGCCATCCAAGCTCCAGACAAAGACTCTGGTCCAGACATCAACATATTCTATGTTTAGGTTCTCAGCATAGCTATAGAAGGCTTCTATACGTTCCTATGCAGTTACATCTCCCTCTCTAGTAAATTTTGGCATATACTTCTGGTAGTCAACAGTGGGCATAGCTGCAGGTGGATTTGGAAACACAAGAGGGGCATATCTAGCAGCTAGAATTCATTGCATTTTGGTCAATGGAGAAGGTGCAACCATGGTGACTGTTGATATAAAAGGTAAAGTACTTGAAGAAGGATGTACAAAAGTTTGAGGATTTGTAGAATGGAATTGTAAAGGAATGATCTTTTCTGATGGATAAGAGGATTGATGGGAGGATGTGTAGAAATTTGCAAGGATCTGAGCAAGTTTTTCTTCCTCTTTAGCAGCTAGTTCTTGTAGGATACTTTCTACAGAAAGAAAGCTTGTGTGAATAGTCCAATGATCTTTCTCTGGTTCTTCTTGAAAAGAACTGAAAGATGATGATGAATCACTGGCTAAGGGTAGGTGTGATTCTTCAACAAGGTTGGATCCTGATGCTTCTTCTAAAATGACATGGTCTTCAGCCCTAGAAGTTGATGGTGCTTCTACAGATGTAATAATAGATTCACTACTATAAATTTGTGAAGGTAAACATTCAATAGTGATTTCAATATAAGCTTTAGAATCAGAAAAAGATATGTCACTTTGTGTACCTGACTTAGAAATTTGTTCATCAACTGCTCTTCTGCTTTTCCTAAGGATCTTCTTAGGATCAGGCACTGGTGTAACAAGTGGTTCTTGTGGATTTCCCCTAGTACTGATCTTCTTTGAAGCTAGGGTGAATCTGTGGAGTCACCAGATAGATGATTACAACCAAGTTGATGACCAACCCTTGTCTATCATCAAGGATTAGTTCCGTGTTGTCCATTAGGGATGTTTTCTGCAACTTCTATCTCTTTCCTCGGCAACGATGCCAACTTTTTATCACTCCAGGAGTCCTTCTCAGGTTGTAGCTTGAAGAAGCCCGATAACTTGAAATGTTTTGGTTTTCTGTGTATGTTGGGTCAAATGGGATACATAAACGACTGGTTCACACTTAAGACATTTAATAATATAACCAGATGAAACAATGCTTTCAAAAGTCAATAATCAGATAAGCAATTGAACTGGTGGGTGGAGAAAGTCTATATCTATCAACTATAACACATATGTGATGGGATGAATAAAAATATCACAAATTTCTTGTTAAATCAATGTTTATGAGTTGACCAATGAGATGATAGTCATTTGAAAATAGACAAACTTAGATAACAGTAATCATTCAAAACGTAGGAAAAGAGAGAAGATGACAATCTGACATTTGAAAGGAACTTATGATCTGTATTATAATAAAGGTCTCAGTATAAAAAACAACATGGTCTAGTCTCCAGACTCGAACCATCAGTCTATAAAATTGATAGGCTTTATAGCCTTTACAAGCAGTTTCAGATCCCGAGAAATTGGATCTGAAATACTAATAATAGAAAACTGTTACAAAAATATTTCAAAGAGTATGGATCTGGTCCATTTCTAGAATTCGATTTGTCTTCAATCCTCTAAGTCTTTGACAGCTGCATGAAGGTCCTAATGTATGATGACAAGGATGATGTCTTTCTTCAACAACTGGATATGTTCCTGAACAACTATAAACAATCTTTAATAATGATAGGCTAATCATCAACCTATATACCTTGTTTAATGTCTCAAAAACTTTGAAACAAGATTCCAAAATGTATGGAACAATTTGTTTGAGATTACTTTATGCTTCATCACCGAAAATCCCCTTTGCTCGAGCACCATATCTTCAAAATCTATTTCTTGCAGTTTCAGTGGCTCTTTTGCCTTGAAAAATGCAAGTTAGTCGCCGAAAGCCCTGATTTTCGACGACTAACTATGTGTTGTTATGTTGATTATGCCACCGAAAAGCCCGTGTTTGCCAAAAAGATAAAAAATTCAAAAATGAGTCTTCTCCTTGATTATTTGGACTGATCCACTTGCTAATTTTGAGCAACCTCTGCAAGGACATGCAAATCTGGATGTGTAGCTATTTTAGGTTCAACTTTTTGACCTTTTTCTTCAAATGCCTAGCTAATCTCCATAGCCTGTGATTGCCCTTTATGATCCTCTTCTTCTTCTTCTTTTCCTTTACACTTTCAAGTCCCAATCTTTCCAAGGCTACACTGGTTTCTACAAAATTCTTTGATAGAGTCTCGTATCTGGCCTTTATCACCCTCTCTAGCACTTCCTGCTGTGCTATTTTCTCTTTGAGTTTCTTAATCTTCTGTGATTTACTAGATTTTCTCTTTCTTGATGTTTCTCCTTCCTCATAACCTGTGAACCTCTCAATTTCTGGTGCTTGCTCCATAGAAAATTCTATGTTCTGATCAGCAGGGACCTCTTCTTTGTTTGGCTTAGAATTAGATTCTGAGTAGGGTAGGTTAAGCACATTTTCTTGCTTGGTCTGCTGAGTTGAAGCTTGCTCTGCAACTTCCTTGAAAACCAATTTCTTCTTTGCCTTCTTGAATCTTAAGCTGGATGCTGGTTCTTCTAAGAGGTCAAGGGTGATGGATTTCCTCCTTTTTAGACTGTTCTGAGGAGTTGTTAGTTTTTTTCTTGATTTCCTCTTTCCTTTATCAGGTTGAGTCTCTAACTCAAAACCTCCCCAAAATAGAAAGTGTTCCCACGTTCTTTCCTTCTTCCTAAATTCTTCTACAAGAATCATTTTGATCAAACCAAAATGAAACAAGGTGTTCTGGATATGGTCAAGTTCAACTTGAACCTTGTGTGACATCTTTATCAAGCTCTTGTGAAAATAATATGGTAGATTGAGAGGAACCTTTCCTATAAAGTGGTCCATAAGTTTGAAGTGGTATAACATGGCCCTATCATATCTTCCCTCTGTAGTTATATACAATTGTATGGATTTGAGAAGAGCCTGCCACTTCTCCTCCAGATGAGAAATGGGGATATCCCTATTCCAAATGCTATCTTGGAATTCATGCTTTAAATAAGGTCTGAACTCCAGATTCTTGGTGATTGTGGTCTTGAACCATTTTTTCCCTGTTCTTGGCATGCCTGTAGCAGAGGCTATGGATGCTTCATCGACTTGTATCTCCAAAGGGCCAACTGTGGCTTTGTTTCCATCATAAGATTTTGCAAAGGTCTCTGTGATACCCTAGTGGTAATCCTCCTGTAGATTTCCCACATAAGTGAGACAGTCTGCATATGAGAAATACTGATGAACCTCTGGATGAGATTGTAAATATTGAATGCTATCTAACTCCTTCCTGAGAGGTGGAACACCTCATTTATTACCCATATGAAAAACACAAGTTAACCTGTAGAAAACTGAAACAAAGAAATTACCAATTGAAAGAACCTGCTGGCGAAGAAGACTAAAATATGTATGATCAAATGGTAGGGATAAATGTTGTTTATAGGCATTCATAACTGGTGGAATTTGAATTTGAATGATGCCCATAATGCTGATGTAGACAAGATCCGACAACGAGTAGATGAAATTTAATAATGGTTGGATAACCTTCAGGACTGATAGGACATCACACCTTCACACAGGTTGCATAATTGAATTCAGAATGATTATTCCATAATCGGTGATAAGGTCTTGTAAAACGTGCCAATCTCCCATAAAAATGATCATCATTCCTTTATGGCGCGTGTACTTGCTTTTCTCTTTCGAACTCCTGAAGAGGCATTTCCCAAAACCGCTTCTGCACTTTCAGGGGCTCCTTCACGTTTCCAAGAGTCCCTTTTGCCCCTGGAAGCTTGACTTTTCGGTGGCTCCTTCGTGTTTCCAAGATTCGCTTTTGCCTCCTGAAGCCTGACTTTTTGGTGGCTCCTTTTCAACTTTAAAACAATGGTTAGCCACCGAAAATACTTTTCTTTGATTTTTGAAAGCAATAAACAACAAATCGATTTATTTTGGAATTTCTCACTTATTCCCTTTGCCATGAGACCATAGACCACAAAAATTAAAAATGACACTTATTCATGACTATGCTATCACCTGAAAATCAAATAAAATGACAAGTTTATTTTAGGAGATAACACATTCCACACAGAGACACAAGTTTTACTGTGGTTCACCCCCCCTGGGTTACGTCCACAAAGATCTGGCATTATTTTCTCTTTTATTGTTCTTCATCAAGTTATTGCATTGCACATGTTACATCAGAAGTTCATATGAGATGCACATGTATATGTGAGGTTGAGAAGATCACACCAAGCTCCAAAACTTGCAACCTTACCCTTGATTACAATCCATAACGCTATCTCCAAAACTGACTCTAAGATCTCCAAAAGCATTTCAACCACAACTAATTGATGCCCTCATACATCTCGACCACATATATGTATTCTACAAAAATGAGTTAAAACCCATTACAACAATGACCAAAACCCTAACCCACTAACCCTAAGTGGATTATGTTTGTCCACATTCTAACTTCCTACACATGGCTAGTCCACAATCCAACCATTTTCTTCATCGATCCAAATTCTTCTTCCTTCCTTTGGATTTCCCCGTGCTGATTTTCCACGTTTTTCGACGCGCGCTCCTTTTTTGGTCCCTTTTCTAACTGTCTTCATAATTTACTGTGCTTTTCCTCAAAATGGCCTACGCCAACAGTCACATTCTTCTTCCAATTTTATTAATGCATCAATTCTCATTTTCATTTTAGGACATGATTCCTCTTGAATTGAATAGGCTAGTTGTAGAGAAGGAAGAAATATATTAAGATGAATAATGGATTCCTTCCCATAAATGAGAAAATAGGGTGAATTCCCTATTGACTTCTTGGGAGTTACTTTGTCTTCCCACAATGCATTATAAAGTTTTTTATGCCAATTTCTTTGATGTTCACGAAAGGTCCTTTTTAGGATTTGAATTAAATTTTTATTGGTTGATTTGGCTAAACCATTTCTCCGAGGATAATAATTTGCAGAATACTTAAATGTAATCCATTTTTCCAAAGAAAATTCAGTTAGTTTAAGGGATGAAAAGTATGACACATTATCAAAGACTAAGGAATTAGGAATACCAAACCTAAAAATTATAAACTGATTAAGGAAAGAGATCACCTGATATTCATTAACTTTATTAAGAGGAATAACTTCAATCCATCGTATAAAATAACTAGTTGCTATAAGCATGTATTTTTGGAGCTATGTAGAATTAGAATTGATTTCTCAAATAATATCTAAGACCCATTGTTCAAATGGACCTTCAACTTCAACTGGCTACAATGGAAAAGTAGTTTTCGTTTCTCTCCCTAAAGATGTTTGACAAACTTTACATTTTCTAGCATATGAATAAGCAAATATGAATAAGGTAGGCCAATAGTAGCCTTCCTTGAGAATCTTGTGAGCAGTCGTTTCTCCAAAAAAATGTCCTCCCGTTGGTCCATCATGTAATTGAGCCAACACTTTATTTGCATCATGTTTTCCAAGACATCATAGAAAAACATTATCATATTTCTTCCTAAATATTGCTCCATCAATGAGATGATATTTGGATGATTTTAACCTTAAAGCTCTTATTTTCTTGGGTTCTAAAAATTAAGGAGAAGTACCATGAGTCAAATAGTATTTGATGTCATTATACCATGAAAAATTAGGTGCCAATATATATTAAACTTATTTTCTTACATATAGTTCATTCTCCCAACCATTTTGATCACTTACATGGACATCTTTTGAATCAACCACTAACTTACACAAATCTTGTCCTCTTACGATTTTTGTTGGTTTGATTTGAAGGTCATATTCTTGGAGCGCGGTCATCCAATTTTCTCTTGATTTAAGGTCATATTCTTGGAGCGCAGTCATCCAATTTTCTCTCTTATATCCCAAATCCTTTTGAGCCAACAAGTTTCTAATCGAAGGATGTGGTACCGTGACCTTTTTATTGGATGATTTTAACCTTAAAGCTCTTATTTTCTTGGGTTCTAAAAATTAAGGAGAAGTACCATGATGTCATTATACCATGAAAAATTAGGTGCCAATATATATTAAACTTATTTTATTACATATAGTTCATTCTCCCACACATTTTGATCACTTACATGGACATCTTCTGAATCAACCACTAACTTACTCAAACCTTGTCCCTCTTACGATTTTTGTTGGTTTGATTTGAAGGTCATATTCTTGGAGTGTTTTCATCCAATTTTCTCTCTTATATCCCAACTCCTTTTGAACCAACAAGTTTAAATCTAGTTGGGATGTGGTACCGTGGACCTGACCTTTTTATGTGAATTCAAAAGGTATGGACAAAAAATCTTAACTACTTTGAAAACAACATAGGCTTGTTTATCAATATCAAGATATTTCAATTTTGCACCTTGTAAATTGGAACTCATGATTCAAGATATTGGTACTTCGAAACCTTTTGAATTTTTTTGAGTCAAAGACAAATACATAAAAAGAGTCATATGCACTCATTAAAATGGGAGCTTGAATAAATGCTCCATCAATGAAAAAAACATTTTTTTTTTCAAAATATGGACTCATTAAAATGGGAGCTTTTATAATTGCTTCTTTAATGTTTTTAAAATATTCTCTTTCTTTATCTTCCCACTTGAATTTAGAATTATTTATTGTCATATCTTGAAAAGGTTTGACCATTTCAACAAAACTAGGTACAAATATCCTCACAAAATTTATTTTACCTAAAAATGATTACATATTCTTCTTATTGTGAGAGAAATAAATTTATGAAATAGCTTTAGTCCTTTCAGGATATATTACAATTCCTAATTTTGAAACTATAAACCCAAAAGTTTACCTTATGGTACTATGAAAATTGTTTTTTTTGGGTTTAAAGAAATCCCATATCTTCTGCACCAATCAAAGATTTGTCTTAAATGGTCAACATGCTCACTTCTGTCTCAAGAATAAATTATATTGTCATCCAAATAAATGACCATTGATTTATTTAATATTCCTCTAAAATAAATATCCATGGCTCTTTGGAAAGTGGCACTTACATTGATTAATCTGAGACTCATCTTCCTATATACATAAGTTTCCCATTTAGTTCTAAAGGTAGTTTTGATATAATCTAGTTGTGAAACCAAAATCTAATTGTAACCAGAAAAACCATATAAAAGGGAAAACATTTCAGATCCAACTAGTCCTTGCAATTTTTTTTCTATAAGTGGAACGAGGTAGTTATATTTTTCATAATCTTTATTTAAATTTCAAAATTCAATACAAATTATAATATCCTCTTTCTTTTTCCTAATTGGAACATAATTTAGGACCAATTGTGAATGCCTCACTAGAAAAATAATCTTAGCTTGTAGTAATTTGTTCACTTCCTTCTTGATTTGAAGCTCAATATTGGGGTGGATTTTTCTAAGTTTTTGTTGCACAAGTCTAGCCTCTTTCCTAGTAGGAATAACATGTTGGATGATTTTAGTGTCATAGATCTTAAATGCACGTCCATGAAAATTTGTCCTTGTATTCTTTGAAAAGTTTGATAAATGCACTATGTTCAGAGGGAGAACAATTTATTCACAAGTTAATATTTTTTGGATTTTGATCAGTTCCTAAATTTATTACCTCATATTGCATCGAGGAACTACCAGTTTTACAAATTGTTTTCTTTTTAAATTTATCTTGCAAATCATAGAACTTTTCTAAACTTAACAATGTTTTTGGTATTCCATTTTTTGTATTTGATGATTTACCTATAGAGTGTTAGATTTCGTCTACACCTCAGGTCTGGTCTCTGTTTTCTACAATTTCACAAAATTTAACCCAACTTTGAATTGCAAACATACACATATTGAAATGTCTAACCAAACGATTATGCACAACAAAAAATTATAACAACAATTAGTTCATGCACAATACACATAATTTCTTCCCCAATCCAAATTCCATTATTGGTCCTTTAATAAGAAACTTAATGCTCCCATACTAGGGAAATTGTCCCTTTTAAAACCACAGTAAAATGCTTATTACAAGAGAATAAAACTTGGGCCTAGGTTGAGTCTTTATAGATTTTCCTTTCCTGCAAATTCTCCAACAGTTGTCTTAGATCTTGGATAGTCTGTCTGGTCCTTTGGATGCCTCAACAACCTGGTACTACTTGTTGTTACAGCTTGTAAGATCCCTAAAAGAATGTTGTTCACTTCCCTCAAAACTTCCAACTGCCAACCCCCAAAATATGCTTCTATCTGTTGCTGTGGAAACCCTGTACACATAGCTGCCTGTATCCATACCTATAACAATCCTCCTCAACTGCTGCTGATCTCTCTCTGGGCCTACAAAAACCCTTAACTATGCATGCCAAGACTATTACAATTCCGTTGTTTCCTTCTTCGGGAAGGTCGATCCTTCTCTAGGACTACGACAACCTTTCTTGGGAAAAATGAGCCTTCTCCTAAGCCTATGATCTTCTCCTCTCGACTGGAATAGTCCCCAAACAACTCAGTCCTACTTTCTACCGTTGTTTCCTTCTTCGGGAAGGTCGATCCTTCTCTAGGACTACGACAACCTTTCTTGGGAAAAATGAGCCTTCTCCTAAGCCTATGATCTTCTCCTCTCGACTGGAATAGTCCCCAAACAACTCAGTCCTACTTTCTAGTAATGAACCTACCCATAATAGTCACACAACAACAAGACCTAGACCTCATCTCAAAGGTACCTTCCCAAAACAATCAGAAACAACATATTTGAGGCCTTTTAGCCTCTTCCATTTGGTTGGACTGAAGTCACCACACTTGGAATGAAATCACCAAGGATCCACTAAATAATAATAATGTAACAATGACCTTAACTCTTATTTATACAAGTCTAAGGGTTATCTTGATAAGTCCCTCCACAAAGACAACACCAAATTAGACCTTCTTGTAGGTGTGAAGCCCCAACACAAATCCATAAAGCCCATCACCAAACCCATTAAGCCCCAACTTCATTCCAAAGGATGTTTTTACCAAATGAAGAGTGTAATGTGGTGCCCACAAAGATTCCCACATGCCCAACACATAGGGCACGCGAGAATACCTTCCTGAAGCTACAAAAATAAACATAGAGATTTCATTTATTTCCTCATTGTGTTGATTTTGATCTATGAAAGAGTATTTGAAAGTTCCTTCTTGTGTAGGAAATATTAGAATCTGGTCATCATCATCAAATACCCTCCAATTTGTGATGTTATTCGACACTGAGGGCCTGGAAATCAGTTCAATGGAAAATTTATCAGGAGAGAAATTTGATGAAGGAATCAAACAGAAAGCAACATTAGCAAGAAGATCAACTTCGACATTTAATTCGCGAGGCACATATATCATATCAAAGGCATCAAAATTATCAATCAAATTCAATACCTCACATTGGTAGTTCTTTAGGATATTAGAAACAAATTGTATCATATTCTTCCACTGTTTGGTTACAATTTCAGAATCACCAACTACCCTTATTGCTTTTATTTTCAGATCTATTTCTTTTCTGAGACATTGAATAAGGGATTCATATTATGTAACATTATTAGTAAAATCAAACTCTAATCTACATGCTATCAAATTCTTATTTCCTGAAGGATCTTTGAGAATACATCTTGCACCCACACCTTCATTTGATTTAGAGCCATCAAAGTACAAAGTCCAACATTCTCTTTTTTTAACCAAATCAAGATTATTTAATTTTGAAAAATTATATTCAATAACCTGAGTACAATGTAGAGTTTCAGAATGCAAATTTGATTCAACAAAAGGTGAAGATTCTGTAGGAAAGTTACCGAAGAATGATTCGATGCAAAAATTTCCTAATGTTGAATTTGAAAAGATGATTGGTTCATTGGGATAATTTAATTTAGTGGAAATATGTTTCATGTGTTTCTCTAGTTCTACCTTTATTTGGCTTGATAGACCATTGAATGGTAACTAGAGATGTGACCAATCAGTTAAAAAATAATAGTGTAATTTTTCTAACCAATCTCTACTCAAAATAAAACCATATGATTCCAGAATATCAACTATTATAATATCAATGATTTGATGACATTCATGATTCGAAAATAACTTGATTAAAATGATTTTTAATTCTCCTAAAACTTTAACATTTGACCTATCTAATTGTACAATTTGTATAGAAGACTTCTTGGTCTCATGTTTAACGTTTTGCACATCGAAGAAGGCATGGCATTAGATTAGGCCCTTGAATCTACTAAACCATTATGTACATTTATATTGAAAATTTCAAAAGTCAAAATAAAAGGACGTGTATGCTAACCAAATTTGTCACATATTAGAGCAACATTGACATTGGATGAAATATTTTGAGTTGTTTTCTCTTTTTTTCTTTTTTTTTAACCAGAATTGAATTGTAAAGCATGAATTAAATTATTTTTCTATTCTATTAATTTTTTTAATTCATAAAGAGAGATATATGTTTTATTCTTTTTCATTCTTATACAATGTCATAATCAAGAATATCAGAAGGAACATTTGTTTTATTTTGAGTGGGATTTATCTTTTTAGAAGAAGCTGTTTTCTTGGGAGGGGAAGAAGTAGTCGGTGTTTTGGGAGCATAAGGGAGTTTTTTACTTCTGGTTTGAGCAACACATATTTCTTCAGATATTTCTTCTTCTTCATCATCTATTATTCCATGAGTAACACCCCATATGACATTGATTGATGACTCAATATTATGAGCATCCCTTTGCTCTTCCAGGCTTGTTTGTCCTTCCTCTTCTTCTTCCATTGCAACAAAGACTTTAAACATGTTAATAAAGTTGGATAATTTTTCTTAGAATCATTAGCTTCATGTGCTCGACAACAATGATCTTGAGAAAATTCTTCAATATGTATCTCTTCAAGGGTGGGATTTTGATTATTAGGAGGTGGAGGATTTCTTCTAAAATATGTTTTCCATGGTCTCCTATATGATGAGATTTCACATGAATTTTTCTTAAGATTTATGATATCATTAGTCGATTTTTGAATCATTCTTTGAAAGCCATCCATATAAAATGCTTCTTTGTCTTTCTTATTTTTTGTTGTTTTAATTATATTTTGTATTCTAGCCAATGAAAAAGTTCCTTTCTCTTCAGTTGGGGATTTACTGGTGATACTCATAATTTATTTTTTCTACATCCCGTGTTTCTTCGAATGTTTTTGATAAAGTTGTTTTACCGAATATTTTAGAAAAAATAACAATGGAAGATGGAAAGGATGTTGTATAGAATTAATTAACTACATTATTTGTAGGCCTAGAGTCTTTCAGGATTTTGTTCATTAATGTCAATAATATTCGATTAAAATATTTAATTTTTCCCTTAGTAGTCATTTTGATCCTTGATAGTTCTAAGACCAAGGTTGTTGGGGTCTTGTCCTCACCAAAATTTTTCATGAATTTAGTTTCAAAGTCATTCCAATTTGTGATTGTTCCTTTTGGTAGTGAAAAATACCATGTGCAATATTTTCCTTCAAAAGTGTATGGGAATAACCAACATACAACATCTTCATGTTGCATGCCTATTAAATTCATTTCTAACATGATCTTGGGGAGATTCCCTATTATCATGATCAAATTTAGGGAGGAATTTCTGAGGATGTTTGGGAAGATCATGAACAGGGCCAGGAACTGCAATAGATCTTGGGGAAAGCCATGGTCTCCTTGGTACTCCAACCATTCTTCTTCTTTGGGTTTTCCTTGGACTTCTCTAAGGGAACAGTCTAGGAATTCCTTGTGAGGAAGGTGGTTTGGATCCGATAGGAGTGTGAGGAGGATTATTTAGTGGATATGGAGGCTTAATTGAACTAGCTTCTAATTGAAAATTGATCAATGAATTGTTAAGATCTTCTTATCCCCTTAAGATATTTGAGATTAATGCTAATGTATTAGGTTTAGTAATAAAAGTAATATAACTTTTTTTTGTCTTTCTCTGATTGTCTTCCTTTTTCATGGATCATGAATTCAATAGGGGGTTGACCAATATCCTTACTATGCACTCTTGTTAAAAACTTAGATAATTGGAGTTATGGATTGATTATGGGGATCTCTTCAGAAGTAACATAATCTAGAAACTCAATTTGAGATGATGAAATAGGGTTATCTTGGGATTCTATATCTTATGGGTTTTCAATGATTTCTAGTGGATTAGACACCAAAGTTTGTTTAAGAGATTGATCAAAATGAAGTTAGAAGCTTGACAAGGCATGAAAAATGCTCAAAAATGAAAGTGCAGTCAGAAGCCGAAACCAACACCATTAGTTAGACTCATCTTCCCCGATTCAGGTGGTATATTTGCCGTCAAGCGGATTAAAAGTATGGAGAAGATATAAGTTACTGTCCAGAAAGAATCAAACATGCAAAAAGGATATTTGTCTGATCCGTCACAGTCCACGTGTCATCATCCATTACAATGGCGTGTGGTAGTACAAATGATGGAGCTCGAAGGTGACCGTGTCGGAACCGTCTGGGGACCGTGGCATCTCAGGAAGTGACACATAGCATCACCAGTGGACATTTGAGAATGCAGTTGGACCCGATCTTTGAGAGGACACGTGTCCTGCAGAAAAGGTGACACGTGGCGAGATGGCGTCGGCCGGATGGCGTGTCGAGGTTAATGAGCTGATGCAACCGAGGCTGGCGTAGCCAGTGGCGTGGCAAAATGCGTGGTCAATCCCGAGGGGTTGTGGCGTGTCATAATCGTTGGTTGAAAGGTGCCGCATTAAGCTTCGATCAAGGCTACCGTGGCACCCAGTAATAGTTATTGGTTCGTAATGTTAAAATTCATGGTTTAGGCGTGGCGAAATTCGAACCAGCGACCTTCGGTGGGCAACGACCTAGCTGAATGGAGGAAGCTAGGTAGGCGGCCAGGTGGTGCTTGTAAAGCATTGGCCCAGAATTGTATTTAATTTGGTTTATGGTTTGTGGAATCACGAAAAGGTGGGGCTTAGCCCGACCCACCGGCACATATAAGTAACACATAACCACCGGTAGCGTTTGTTATTGATTGGTAGCGGTTCCATTACTGATTACACTATCGACCACCAGGTTTCAAATATCGCCCGGGTTATATTATCACAGTTGAATTAAAAATGTTAGCGGTTTAACACATTTGGTTATAGCGGTTATGGTTAGCGCATAGCCCATGGCTTATGGTAGTGTAAGTGACCGAGTCGCTAGCGTTTGGGGTGCTTTGCACATAACCCATGGGCTGGCGTGTAGCCACATAAAGCTCATGTATTGTATCCAAAGGGCTTGTATACGGTTAAGAGGATATGCAGATTTAATAACTATAATATATAGTTTCCAAGTGGGTTTTTAACTACATTGTTGGTTTTTAAATTAATTAAGCCATTTTTAATGTAATTAGGCCTATTTTGGGAGTTATTGGGCATTTTGAGAGCCTAAATTAGTGGAGGAAGTTGGGGATGGACAACTAACTCCCCAACTATTTAAACAAGGCCATTTTAAGGGGCCAGAGGGCGGCTTTTGAGAGCAATTGAGGCGAGAGATCTTTGAAGAAGCCAAGTCAAAAGCGGTTTGAGTAGGGAAGCCGTTGAGGAGAATCTTTGTTAGACCGTTTGAGAGCTCGGGACATCCGTTTGGTCTCTTGGATTTTTAATACATGAAGTTCTAGAATCTGGCGAACATGGCGGTCGATCTTAACATTTACAATCATTATAATGATGTAATTCTATATTTGAGCGAGAAATAAAGCCTCTCCCGAGAAAAGGCGGGAGACGTAGGCAAAGTTGTGCGAACTTCGTTATCAATCTACGCGTACGTATGGTTTTTTGTTTTTCATTGCATTTCAGATCTGCAAATATGTTAATGCATTTGTATAATTCCTTTTCTTTTCTGGTTCTTCGTTAAGTTTCTCAATGGTTAATTAATGCATGCAAATAAACTCAGCCATAAGTCATTGAAAAATCTTATTGAATCAAGTGGTAGTAGAGCTAGTTGACGTTTGGATTTGAGTTTTGCACATATTAACGGAAAAAGATACCACTAGCATGAGTGAAAGCTGATCTTGTTGCGAGAGAATCCATTAATTGGATTGAGAAAAGAGCTTCTCTCTAGCGAGAAGATGGCATGGAAAGAAGGATTTCTCAAGATGAGAAATATTTCCGAAAAACATTCTTTGCCATGTCAGAGATGGTGCAAGTTTTGTAAGAAGATTGCAGAATGGAAGCATCGGTTTTGGGTAATTCTTCAAAGGCAAAAGTGAAGAGGAAGAGGACCGACCTCGGATTCACTCAGCACCTCCATCAACATCCTTCTTCTCCTTCTCCTTCAAGTTCAAGTTCTAAATCTAGTGAAAAGAAAAATGTGCATAAAAATAAACATGAAATGCCATTGTTAAAACTTGATGTAAAATTTGGGTTGCCCATATATGATGGTGTAAAATGAATGCAGAAAAACGATAACTAGATCAAGACAGGATGGAGAATTGCTTATCTTGCGGTGTGCAGCAGTTAAGGAGGAGGTTACACAAATCGAGTTGGCATCGTTGAGACTTGCGGGTACAACTCTTATCTGGTGGCAGAGCAAGTTGCAAAAGGAACACAAAATTAGATATTTCCATCATGTGGAAGGGATTTCATTTTACGCACTTAGGAAGCAGTTTATCGTTTGGGTTATAAAGAAAAAGAAATAATTGAATGACAATCTTTTAAAACTAGAAAAGGACAAGCGATTACAGAATATACCGATGGATTTAAAAATGGCATAATGTTAGACATTTGTACCAAACACAAGAAACGCATATGAAGTATATAGGAGGTTTACTGTGCATATTAGAAACATTGTTTTTCATGTTTGGACCCACTAACTTGATGAGGTTTCGGTTTAAACTCGTATATTGAAGCAGGGAAAGTAGGTGTGTCCGGGGAATCGTCGTCTTCAAGGAAATAGGAGACAAGAGGAAGAGTATGGCAATGGCAAGAATGCAATCGTGTCAAAGAAAGAAGAGCCATCTTGCAAGCATTGCAGAAAGAGGGACATGATGAGAGAGATTCACGGTTGCATCAGAAGAAGTAAAGTGGTTCAAAAGGAAAGAAGAGGCATAAGCAGTGTGACGACATCAAAACCCATGAATTGATGTCAGGTGATGAAAAGATCTCATTAGTTGTTATGACAGGTAAACATGGTGAATATGTTGATTGTAGGGAGCAGGATTGTTTCATATAAGAGTAATCATCGCGACACACTAAGGTAGACATTATTGATAGTGGATCTCAATCTAATCTAATCTCGGAAGAATTGGTTAAGGAATTAGGATTAAAAAACACAAACTCATCATAAGCCTTACACACTTAAATGGATAAGCAATCATCATCAAATGCACATAACAAAACAATGCACAATCAAATTTGCAATTTCATCTAAGTATGTGGGCGAAGTAACTTGTGATGTTGTGTAATTAAGAGAATGTGGAATGATCTTAGGTAGTCCATACTTGTTTGATCGTAGGCAATCTTCTACAGAACTAAGAATCAGTATCAGTTCACTAAAGCGGGTCATGATTATATGGTTTCATGCTCATCGTGTTAAAAGAAAATAAAACACTTCAGATGGGAACAGTGCCGAATGTAGTTGTTTCAAGATAAGTAATTGATCTTAACCAAGAACAAGATATGGTTGTTGACTGGAGAAAATCAATCATAGGTTGCTTCAAAATAAGCTCATGTCGTCTGAGATATCTAAAGTATATCGATTCATTTGCGGTCGTCTTTTGATCTTTGTCATTAGCAATGTTTTCTAAATGGATGATAGTAGCTTTAGTAAGATGTAACAGGATTGCAATGGCTAACAATATACTGTTAGTTGTCGTGATTGTGTTACAATTGATCCTGATAAGACATGTGCACAGAATGAGTTGATTGACAAACCCGGTGGCCTATCAGAGCTTGTTGTTGATCGATGAGCAACTTTGGGGACCAAAAGGTCTTATTGAGGGGAGGTGTGATACGAAATCGGATTGGTGACGGGGCATGAAAATGCTCAAAATTAAAGTGCTTTCAGTCCGATGAAACCAGCACCATTGCGTCAAAAGCCTTGTCTTCTCGATTCCGTTGGTATATTTACTTAGTCAAACAGAGTCCGTATGGAGAAAATATCACGTTTTGTCCGAAAAGCCAAAGCGGGCAAAGGGATGAGCACATGCGATGCAGTACAACCCGTGTCGTAATAGTACAAGCGACATTGGCGGTCATACAAAGCCCGACGTGGAGCTCGAAGGCGACCGTGTCGGAGATAGAAAAGTGACGTGGCGACTCAGGAGAGTGACCGCGTGTCTGGTGGATGTTTGAAGATGAGTTGGACCCGATCTTGGGGACCGTGTCACCGAAAGGGTGACCGTGGCGAGGAATGGCGATCAAAGATGGCGTGGCGGTGGCAGGCGATGCGGCGGTAGCGAGCGATCGCAGCGGTGACCGCGGCCAGTCGATGTGGCAAATCGTGGTCCAATCGGGGGGTTAACTTGGCGATAATCATCATCAGGTTGGTTGGAAAGGGTGCCGATGGCCAGATCAAAGAGTACATGCGGTGGCGCAATATCAGTTATTGGTTCATGTGTTAAAATTCATGGTTTTGCGTGGCGAGAAATTCGAACTTGGCGACCTTCCGATTGGGCAAACCCTGGCCAGATGAATGGCAGGTATTGAAGGCGGGTGGTGCTTGTAAAGCATTCGGCCGGAATTGTATTTGAATTTGGTTTATGGTTTGGAAGCGTGGCGGATCTTGAAAGTCGAGGCTTAGCCCTAATACTCGGCACATGCGCCGTAACATAACCGCCAGACGCGACGTTTTGTTGGCGGTTAGCGGTTCATTGCGGTTACGCTATCGATGCGTTTCAAATAATCACGCGGGTTATATTATCTTTGTTGAATTCAAAATTTTAACGGTTTAACATTTGATTTATAGCGGTTATGGTTGAGATTACATAGCGCGTGGCCTGTAAGTCAGCCAAGTGACGAGGTGCTGGCGTTTAGGGTGGCTGGCGCATAGCCCAAGGGCTGTGGCGTGTCCCACATGAAAGCTCATGTTGTCAAAGGGCCAGCGCACCCGGTTAAGGGCTATGCCCATTATATAACTTATTATATAGTTTCCAAGTGGGTTTTAACTTCATTGTTGGTTTTTAATTCATTAAGCCATTTTTAATGTATTAAGCCTATTTTGGGAGTTATTGGGCATTTTTGAGCCCTAAATTAGTGGAGGAAGTTAAGGGATGGATAGCTAACTCCCCACTATTAACAAGGCCATTTGAGGGCCAAGGGACAAATTTGAAGAGAATTAGGAGAAGAATCTTTGAGAAGAAGCCAAAATTAAAGCCGGTTGAAATGGGGAAGCCGTTGAGGAGGAGATCTAGTCGGACAGTTTCTGAGAGCTCGGGACATCAGTTTCAGGTGCCGTTTTTGTGCATGGTTCTAGAGAACTGGGCGAACATGACCAGTTAGTCTTCGAGACCATTTGTAATGATGTACTATAGAGATTCCGAACAGATATAAAAGATCACCACGGAGAAAGGCGGGGCGGCGTAGGCTTAGCATTGTGCGAACTCCGTTATCAACACACATTGCATTATGGTTTGCTATTTTTCATTGCATTTCAGATCGCAAATATGTTGTGGATGTATAATTCCTTTTCTTTTCTCAGCTCTTTCGTTAAGTTTGCCAATGGTTAATTAATGCATGCAAAATAAAACTCAGCCATAAGTCATTGAAAAATCTTGTGGATCAAGAGTAATATATCGGAAAGCTGGATTGGCGTTTTGGTTGAGTTTTGCATGTTAACAGGAAAAGCCTTCTGGCATAGTGAAGAAGCGAGCTTGTGCTCGGAAGGAATCCGTGGTGGATTGAGAAAGAGAGCTTTTCACAGCGATAAGATGGCATCATAGGAAGGGATTTCTCAAGATGAAAGATTTCCGGAAAACATTCTTTGCCATGTATCGGAGATGGTGCAAGTTTTGTAGGAAGATTACTTGGAATGGAAGCGTCGAGTTTTGGGTAATTCTTCAAAGGCCAAAAGTGAAGAGGAAGAGGACCGACCTACAGTTCATCTTCACCTCCATCAATACCGTGCATTATGGTTTGCTGTTTTTCATTGCATTTCAGATCTGCAAATATGTTAATGGCTGTATAATTCCTTTTCTTTTCTCGTTCTTTCGTTAAGTTTCTCAATGGTTAATTAATGCATGCAAATAAAACTCAACCATAAGTCATTCGAAAAATCTTGACGGATCAAGTGGTATTAGAGCTAGTTGACGTTTGGATTTGAGTTTTGCATGTTAACCAGGGAAAAGATATAGCATGGTGAAGGCGATCTTGTTGCAGAGAATCCATTAATTGGATTGAGAAAAAGAGCTTCTCACAACGAGAAGATGGCATCGGAAGAAGGGATTTCTCAAGATGAGAAATATTTCCAGAAAACATTCTTTGCCATGTCGGAGATGGTGCAAGTTTTGTACGAAGATTACTTGGAATGGAAGCATCCAGTTTTGGGTAATTCTTCAAAAGGCAAAAGTGAAGAGGAAGAGGACCAGCCTCAGATTCCTCCTTCACCTCCATCAACATCTCCTTCTTCTCCTTCTCCTTCAAGTTCAAGTTCTAAATCTAGTGAAAAGAAAAATGTGCATAAAAATAAACATGAAATGCCATTGTTAAAACTTGATGTAAAATTTGAGTTGCCCATATATGATGGTGAAGTGAATGCAGAAAA
>SNQJ01S0001549.1:323508-337848 GCA_010110895.2 Picea sitchensis
CAACATGTCACTGTATCCACTTGTCACTGTCACCAACCTATCACTGCCACTAATACAAAACCAAATCCTCGATCACCAAGAACACCTATCAACCAGATGCTCAAACATCACCAAAACATGCCTCTACCAAGCATGTACCAAGATCACCAACATATCATCAAAAGATATGTATCTCAACCATGTATTGAACCTGTACCATACAATGTGCCAAACCTGTACCATACCATGTATCAACCATGTATATCAACCATGTACTTGAATACCTATACCATGTACCAAACCATGCATCAATCATGCACCAAAACCTATACCATACCATGTATCAACCATGCACCATATCACACATCAATACTATACCATAACATCAACTATGTAACATATCATGTATCAAACTTGTACCATACCATCAAACATGTACCATGAGATGTGCCTCAACCATATACCATATCACTCATGATATGTATCAATCATCCCATACATAATGTAACATAAGATATCAACAATGAAGTGCCTCAACAAAGTACCAAATCATGTACCAAGATCACTAACAAGTGCCTCAAACCATGCACCATATCATCAACCATATGCCTCAAACAACATGTCAATCATGCATAGACGATGTACCATAAAATATACCAAGCAAGTACTATCAATGGTGTACCTCAACCAAGTACCAACATCACCAAGAGATGTATCTCATTTATGTTATACCATATACCAAGTGTGTACCTCAACCATGTATCAACATTATCCAGAACTGTATCTCATTCAAGTGCCAACACCATGCATGTAATATGTGCTTTAATCATGTGCCAATTCCTCAATAATATACCAAGCATTCCTCAAGTATGCACCATGACATTATCAACATGTATCCTTCAAAACAATCACATAAACATACCTTTACTCACGTTACTGACATGATACACTAGATACAAATCTATAGCCTTTCCTTAGTCCTCAACAACCTGACGCTAGCATATTTTACCTCTTCTGTATTTTCCTCCCAGGACTAAGACTGTTGTCTAGTAGGGCCTCACACGATGAGCCCTAGAAAACCCAAGGGGGTGCCTTGCTTGACGCCCTCAAGTTGACCCACAAGGGCATACTTAATCAGGGTTATAAAAAAACCCTATCTCTCTGCAACTTCAAAACTTTCTCTCTTCCTCTACACTTTCTCCGCTGCCTAAGAATCGACCTCAGATTCACCAATAGACCAAAATATTCTCACAAGATAAATATTCAATGAATGTGTGTATAGCCTTATGAGAGACTCTTTGAGGTGTATTTATAATTTTTCTTAGTGAACTCTCTCCTTAATCTTATGGCTTCTTGAACTTTCTTATTACAACCAATTTACCCTTTCATTCACTAGTACATTGTGCCATTTTTTCGATGACTTACCGACGCATGTTCTTCACCACATCGTCCCAATTACGACAAAGGAAACAACCATTTTTTTGTTGCATCCCTTTCATCGTGATTACGATGGTTCAAACATTTTTGAAAGATCGACACCACTCGTCGTCGTAAGAGCGACTAATGTGCCCCAATCACTTTGGAAAATTCATGTCACTTGGTCATCGCGGTTGCATTGCAAGATCGATGCCCTAGTGAAAATTGTTCAAAAAATATGCAACAAATCGATGAAGAACGTGTAGGAACCTGTCAATGAAACACTGAAAAACTTGCGACGCAAAATGACGAGGTGCCTTTGTCTCTGACGTTGTCTAGATCTAAACAAAAGAACTTTTTCATCGCAGTTGCGATGCAAATTTGAGAAACATCCGACGACCCAACGACAAAGTGGCGACGAAACATTAATAAAGGTTAGAAGAAAAAATGACAAACTTGTGGCGCAAAATTGTGAAAATGTTTGACAAAAATGTTGTATGTCAAAATATTCCTGGTTAGTCGAAATATCAAATAAAAGCGGCGTTGATGTTCTGACGACTGGCAATAATTTAAAAAAAAAATATATATGTCCGACAAAATCCCTGTATACAAAGAGTATAATTACATATTAACAAAAAACAAGACACAATTAAAATAAAACTGTAAGGATACCCTTGTATATTTATATGCGAAGAAGAATACAATGTTCACTTGCCTCTTAAGGTGGGTGACCTTTCACCGAGAAGAGCTCCAAATACACTTATAGTCTTTATCATTGTTATCATTGTTATTCTAGTGCAATCAAATTACACTTATTTTCTTTATCCATAAATTTGAATCTTCCATAACTTGTTTGCTTGAGTGTCGAGAAATTGTAATTTGATCTTTCATGAGTTGTACTCAATATCCTAAGTCTTGTGCACTCTATACTATAATTAGGGTTCCTCACTTGACATATGACCAAAATGGAATGGGTAAAGTAGGACATTATGGTTTCAAGGGAAACCACCAACAATGGAGCCAATGTAGATTCACTAAAGATAGATACATAGAGTTTTTAAGTTAGTATGTATGTTTTTTCTATATCCTTGGATTTTGACATCCTTTTAGTTGTTTAATGACACAATTTGGATGTTGGGATTATTATTTCTTAGCAGTCATATGAGGCTAACTTATGAACCTACTTTCCTTGCCCTAACATTCTATGTTGTCCCTAGTTATGTGGTGTGACCTAGGTGTCTCCTTACAACCACCATAATCATGTTAGTCATTTGAGAGACTATGCCTCCAGTATCGACTATATAATTCACCTTTAATTATTGCATCCATAACAAGTAGACTAGTTTGGATTTACATTGCATCTTCAAGCACCTCATCTAACATACTTGGAATGCAGTAATTGTCAGAGAATAAGTAAATAGGAACGTATTATACATCTAGACCCATGCATCAAAAGAATGTCTTTGACTGCTCCCTGGATACAATTACAAGAATGGAAAGTGATCCATGGGTATGTAAGTCCACTAACTCAAGATAACTAGAGATGTAAAGGAAGAGACATACATGGATATTTAGACCACTAATTTAATAAAGTAGCTACTAAGAAGACTGAAGTGGATATTTTTTTATTTGTAGGTCCCCTATTTGATAGAGAAAAGGTGATAAGCAAATTTACATAAAATTTGTCAGAGAAGTGCAGAGTTTACTATTTATGGATAAAATGGTTATAAGTGGAAAAGTGGTTAGAAGTGGGTTAKCCCTAAAAAGAAGGAAGTTGGGTTAAGTTGGTTAGAAGCTAACCCCTCGAGGAAGTTGCATGGAAGTATAAATAAGAGAACAAGGCTCTCCTATTAGAACCTATTGAGCATATTGAATATCTATTATTGTGTAAGGTTTATTGAAGGTACTCATTAATACATATGAAGTTACGCAAGTCTGAGGTAGCATGAAGGGTTGACGACAAAAGTTTCAGAATTGTAGAAATACTGAAAAAAACCCTAGTTTTTGAAGTGTATGTGGGTTGCAGTGGAGAAGGGTGTGTATGTACGCGGGATGGAATTACAACAAGGCACGTACATGTGGGAAAATCCATGAAATCTTGATTTGATGAGGGTGTCAGGTTCTCAGAGTCTAAAAGAAATCTCCCAAGAAGGTCTACAATGATTAGATACAACATATCTATCTAAAGATTCAAAAGATATGTCATATTCTTATGTGTAGTTGGATATTGTTGTCTCCATGAGATATGGTTAGGGAGTTTGAGGTTTTTGTCTAGAGAGGGTGTTGGATGTATGACACTTATTGTATTAGCTAGATCTATAGAAATACAACACTGGTATGTTGGTATTATTCATTGGTTCATATTTTTGGTTCAATTGTTGAGACATAGTTGTATTTCTTGGTACACGGTTGAGGGTTTTGGTTGTGAATTCGTTGTGAAGTTGTTTGTATGGTGTGAGGCTGCATATAAGTAAGGGTTTGATGTCTAGTCCATGTGAGAGTTATTACACTTGTTCATGATTATACACACATGTATGGAACATGAATAGAGAGATATATATGCACTTGGTTAAGGGACATGTAAGATGATATATGCACCGAGCACAACTACAGATAAGACACAGTGACATGTTGCAGGTTGATGTGATAGAGGAAAAAAAGTGTTTGAAGTTTTAAGAAAAGGTGAAAACCTTAGCTTACTGAAGGTGTACGTAGGTTGCAGTATAGACAAGCCGCGTACATATGCAGGCTGCGGTATAGACAGGGCATGCACATACACGAGCTATAGTATATACAGGTTACATACCTGTTGGTAATTGTTGGTACATGTTGAATTATGGTACAAGATTGATTACATGGTATTACAACAGGTTGGTTATAGGTTGTTGGTACATGTTTACAATGGTATATCTCACAATGATAGTGTGGTAGTGGTTTCATCATTTGACACTTATATTCCATGGCGGTTGGACGGGGCAAGAAAAGGGGGTTGTAGCCTCCTTCCGGTTGATGCTGAAGAATCAGGGAGTTGGAGATTCCTTAAGGTTGAAGCCTGAGAAATGGGTGTTTGTAACCACCTTCCGGTTGTATCCGAAGAACCTAGGGAGTTGGAGCTTCCTTCAGGTTGGAGCCTGAGAAACTAGGGGGTTGGAGCCTCCTTCTAGTTGGAGTTGGAGAATTGGAAGTTGGTGCTTCCTTGAATGTAATTCTTGACATTAGGTTTCCACGTAAATATTGGTGTACTGTGCATTGTGTGGATGTGTTTGCTATTTTTTATTATGCATTGATGATTGTTAATGTTTATGATACAATAATATATTGATGATGAACATATGAATATGGTTGAATAAGTTAAAGGAATATACATTATGTTTTAAAGGATTAATAAGTGGTATAATTGCTGATTAATGATTCACCCCTCCCCCCCCTCTCAGTAATCCAACAATTGGTATCAGAGCAGGTTCCTTCATGAATCCGTCTAACCACTGGAAGGTATATCATGGAGAGAAACATTATCTATAAAAATGGAATACCACAGTTTGATGGACATAACTATGCATTATGGAGCAGAAGAATGAAAACATATGTACAAGAACAAGGATTTGATGTTTGGCGATTAGTGGTAGTTGGATGCAAAGCACCAACCGTTCCTCCGACAGATAAAGATGGAAAACAACTTGAAGAAAATAATTCAAAAGACAAAAATTCCATCCTAAATGGTCTGGTTGATTCAATATATGTCAAAGTTATGCATTGCAACTCCGCAAAGGAGATTTGGGACAAACTTTAGAATGTGTATGAAGGAGAAGCCAAAGTCAAGGAAGCAAAGCTTCAAAATTACAGAGGTCAATTTGAACAGCTGAAGATGAAGGAAGATGAAAATAATGCAACTTATTTTTTACGAGTTGATGAAACAATGAATGCAATGGTAGGATTGGGAGAAGTTTATGAATCTATAATTGTTCAAAAAGTACTAATATCTCTTCTAATGAGATTTGATCCTAAGATCTCAGCACTAGAAGAAATAACATATCTGGATTCGATAAGCATGGATGAGCTACATGGAATATTCACAACCTATGAAATGAGAACAGAACAGGAAAATCTAGTTACAAAGGAAAGAACATTCAAAGCATCGAATAAGACAAAGAAAAAGAGAAAGCAAAACCCAAAGTCAGAATGTAGCTGTAGTGATGATTCCGAAGAAGATGAAGAAATGGAAAACTTCATGATAAATTTGCAAAAGGGAACATGTAAATATAAAGGTAAGCTTCCGTTTAAATGTTTTAATTGCGGTAAAATTGGTCATTTTTCAAATAAGTTTCCTTATTCCATAAATTCAGATAGTGATGAAGAGGAAGAACCCAATAAAGAAAAGAGATATCAAAAGGGAAACTGGAAAAACAAAAGAAAGAATTCAAGAAAAATCTGTACTCAAGAAAAAAAAGTTCCTCATCTAGTGAAGATGATGAAACCGATAGTGATTCAGAAAAGGTACTATTTATGGCTAAGGAAAGTAAAACAAGAAACTCCAATAGTTCAAAAGAAGAAGGCGAAGTCGATCTCAGAGAAAAATTAATTAGTGCCTTAGAAGAACTAAGGAAAGAAAGAAAGAAAAACAATTTACTCAAGAAAGAACTAAACGAAACTCATAATCTCAACTCAGAGGAAGTCAACCAGGTAATTACGAAGTTGAAAGTTCAGTCAGAAGAGGGTAGAAGGATTGAAGAAATACTTAGAAGTCCACTAGCAGAGAAGGCAAAGATGATTAAAAGGTTGGAAGTAGAGGAAATCACTCTAAGAAAAGATCTTCAGAAGAAGGACATGCAACAATATAGCACCAAGACATTGGATAAGATCATCAACAATCAAAGGCCATACTATGACAGGTCTGTTGATGATTTCAGCTATGTGATACATTCTCCATCTTACAAACCTGTGAGATGTGGATCATTGCAGCTATGTGAGATATTCTCCAACTTAAAAACCTGAGAGAAATCCTCTGAAGAGGGTGTATGGTTCCTATATGAGACAAAGATGGAACGTAGAGATGAAATCCTCCACACAGAGAGAGTTGAGAAGAACTCTAGATGATTCTCCTGTGTAACGTAGTGAGAAAGGTGATCTACAGAGTTGGACGTGCTTGTGGCTGAGCACAACATGAACGTGTAAAATCCCAAAGTGTTGGGTGCATCGTCCTTAGAACATAAATGAAGATGATGTATTAGCCTCCTATGAGCAGAAGAGTTGACGATAAACTCCAGATGAATCTCTTGTGTAATGTAGTGGGAAAGAGAATCTGTTGAGTGGACATCCCTGTGGATGAGCACATGTGAATGCGATCCTAGTGGCTGAGCACTAGTGAAGAAGAAGTGATTCTTATGTGTAATGCAGTGAGCCATATATATGGACATCCCTATGGATGTGCCCCTAGTGGATGAGAACTAGTGGGTGTATCATATCCCTTTCTATATTGTTCAATAGTTAGACCTTCATGTAACTCTAATTGTAATGTAAATGGTACAAGTCGACCCCACCTTAATGTGATTGGTAATTAATGTAAAAGATAATTAATTTGGTTAATAATAATTATATTATAAGCTAGTGAGGTTGGCCCTTTTGTGCCAATAGACACTTCTGTTGACAGGTCCAGGTTAGTATAATTAAAGGTAAATTCCCCATTGAGGAATCATATCTTTCACACGAGTTTGGAAATTTCAGCAAGTATATCTCCTTGGGAAAAGTGCACACCTCTCTTGGGCGCTAGTCTTCTAGGGTTTGGGCACCCTCTTGTGTGCTAGGTCTTATTGGTGGTGAATTTATTTCTCTTGAAGAATATAGAAAAGGATTTGGATGGGTTTTCTTCCCTTGTTGAGAAGGGTTTCCCATGATACTTCTTGTGTTCTTGTGCATGGTGTTTCTTCTTGTGATGTTGCTTGTTGCAACATTATTGTTTATGGTTAAGACAAATGAAAAATTGGAATGAACTACATGCTTAACCTAGCTTATTGAAAAATAAACATGGTTTCAGAGCATATTTCTTGAGGAACCCATTGCACAAAACATATTTCAGCCATCCTCTCTCTCTTCTACAGAAACCGTACGACCCTCTTAGGGTTTCCAGAAAATTCGTTCGGCCTACTCTTCTAAGGGTTTTAAGCACTTAAAACTTGGACGTTGGGGATAAAAAGTACATAGGAGTGTACAAAATACTTTAGCGCACCTCCAACAAGCTTTAGATTTCATTTTCGAGCATTTTGACTTTTTGGCCCTAGGGTTTCTAGGGTTTCACTAATTTCTGCAGAAATTTCAGTATTAGGGTTTCTGCAACTCATTGAAGGAGCTCTTCATCTCACTAGTGTTCTCCCATCTTTCAAAGGCTTATTGTTGGTAGTCACAAGTCCAACAAAACCTAAAAGTGCTAGCCTAGCCTAAATTTTAGGTTTTCTATCCCAGTTGACAAAGGGTTGTGACAAAAAATATAAAATTATGATGAACACAATGATGATGGAAGTTAATCTTGATGGATCAAGCAACTTCAAGTTTATGGAAGACAAGAATTCAAAAGGAAGACTTATTGTGGGTGATAAAAAAATGTGTCACAGTGACATACCTCCATGAATATATCAAGAGGACAAATATCAGCCATGAGCCATTGGAGAAATCATATCAACACCCTCAGGTATGCACTTGTATATATGTTATTTGTATCTTTGTCATGAGGGAAATTGTGGGAGGAAGGAAACTTTTGCTGAAGTCATGGATCCAGAGGGATCTCAGTGCATTCATCGGAACAACACACTCAAAGTGAAGACTCCAGGTTTGATTGTTGTAATTGTAATTCCTCTATTTCTAAATTTTTCTACATTACAAGTAGGTGTTGTAGCTATGACAATAATCCTTAGATTGTTTTAATTCTAGAGATGCACTCATTATTATCCTTTAGGAGATATTATTGTTTTGGTTCCTCTTGTTTTCTTGTTCCAGACAGGTTAAGATCAAAGGAAGATGTTTATCCTTTAGAGGGAGCCACTTGACTCAGAGGGAGTCAAAACTATTTGAGAAAGAGGAAGAATAGAACCATCATTAGGGAAACCAATGCAATAACACATGATCAAAATATTTATATGATTCTATGGGCATAAGCATGCATGACACAATATATGTTCAGAATAAGAGTCTTCACCATATTTTGAAAAACATAACTCTCGAAGAATTCTTCACTGAAATGAAGCCTAAGATTGGACACTTCAGGTTATTTGGGTGCCTAGTGTATTTTCATGTACCCAAAGAGAAGAAGTCCAATCTATATCCTTTAGAAATAAAGGATACAATGAATCTTCAAAGACATTCTATATCGACGTCCCTGGTTAGAGACAGATTGAGACAAGCAGAGACGTTGTCCTTGAAGAAGAGATAGACTTTTAAAGATCCAGAGAATCTCAGATGGAGATTAACAGTAAGACAATACCTTCTACCCCTTCAACAATTCAGAGGGAGACACACATTATTCTAGTTGATCCAGTTGCTCCAGTTGATAGGTTCAGAGATATTGCAGTAGGACATAAAAGGCCTACCTAGACTCACTCTGGAAGAGGTAGAGACACATACAATCCTATCAAGGCACATCCTGAGAAAGAAAAAAATATTTTTGAGCTATCCTTCAATCATGAGCCAATTCATTGATGTTGAGCCTCCTTGTCTTAGAGAAGCAACGTGAGAACATGTATGGCAAGATGCCATAATAGAAGAATACCATAATATCTTAAAGAATGATGCATAAGATATTATTCAGGAATCAGAAGGGAAGTCTGTGGTAACTTCCAAGTGGATCTATAAGATCAAGCATGCAATTGATGGAAGTGTCGAGAAATACAAAATGAGATCTATAGCCAGAGGTTTCTCACAAATAGAGGGAGTTTTCTATGATGAGACACTTGATATAGTAAACCCTATACACTTCCATCCGTACTACCATCCATGAGTTGGAAACTATGTCAGATAGATAAATTCTTGATGAGTTTGGATTTCAGCAAGAGTGTTGCTAACCCAAACCTATATCATTACAGTGTTGGTGACGAGAGCCCGATTTTGATTACTTATTAAAAAATCCTTGTTGTTGGATACATGTAATCCCTGACTTTTTGAATTCAAGATGAAGAATCTGATTATGATTCACTACTTCTCGGGACAAGAAGTATGACAAAGGACCGATGAGATTTTCCTGAGTCAAGGAAAATATACAATGAAAATATTAAAGAAGTTCAAGTATGACAAAATGTGAAATCCACCGTGATGGATTTAAAGAAGAATATTAATGATGATTCAGACGAGACTGATACACAACTGATTGGATCACTAATGTATCTGGTTAACACCAGACTTGATTCATGCCATGAAATGAATGTGCTTATTTATTTCATGAGTCAACCGAGACAGACTCACTAGACAGCAACAAAAAATGTATTAAGATATATACGAGGCACATTTGGATATGGACAAAGATATGCCTTTAGTGTGAACTTGAGTTTGCAGCATATGCCGATTAATATTGAGAAGAAAGTACAGTGGATTGGAAGAACACATTTGGTTGATGTTCTACTGTGAAGTTTGCCATGGTTTCCTGATGCAACAGAAAACAAAACTCTGTGTCCTTGAGTACCACAGAGGCATAGTATATAGCATCGAGTGTGCGAAGCAATGTCACTTTACAAGATTCTGACAAATTTACTTGACCATGAGATGGATCCTATGATGATAACCAAGAGCCGTGTGTAAATCTCCTTGAGAAACCAGAGTTTCCTGATGGATCGAAACACGATGAGATGAAATATCCTTATATCAGAGATATGATGCAGAGGAAAATCATACACATGGAGTACCTTCCTACACATGAGCAGATTGCAAAAATCTTCACCAAACTAACTTGGTGAATAATGCCTCCCTAGCTAAGAGGGAGTGTTGATGACTCCAGCCAAGAAAAAATTCAAAGTACATCCATGTGAGATTTGGTATGATGAAGAGTGCATCCCTAGATGAGAGGGAGTGTTGATGATTACAACTATGTGAGACATTCTCCAGCTTACAAAACTGTGAGATGTGGATCATTGAAGCTAAGTGAGATATTCTCCAGCGTACAAACCTGAGAGAAAGCGCATGAGGAGGGTGTGTGGTTCCTATCTGAGACATAGATGGAACGTAGAGATGACCTCCTCCATATAGAGAGTTGATAAGAAATCCAGATGATTCTCTTGTGTAACACAGTGAGAAAGGTGATCTGCATAGTTGGACGTGCCTATGGCTGAGCACAAGGTGAACGTGTGAAATCCCAAAGTGATGGGTGCATCGTCATGAGAACAGAAATGAAGATGATGTATTAGCCTCCTTTGAGCAGAAGAGTTGATGAGAAACTCCAGATGAATCTCCTATGTAATGCAGTGGGAAAGAAGATCCGTTGAGTGGACGTGCCTGTGGACGAGTACAGGTGAACATGATCCTAGTGGCTGAGAACTAGTGAAGAAGAAGTGGTTCTTATGTGTATTTTACGAGGATAATATCTCTATGGCTAGGGTGAACCACAACAGATAGGTATGACTGTAGAAATCAACTCAATTCCAATATATGCCATATAAACTAATGTGCAAGAGAGGTAAGAAAGAGGCCTACCTCGTCCAAACGTTTGATGATTTCCACCGTTGAGCACTTCAACCCAAATCTTTATATCCGCAAAAAGTTCTCAACAAACAAGTAGAGCAATCATATAGTGATAATATAAAAGGTTATCACATTAGATAGCATAATCCATTAATATACAAAACAAACATGCCCATGGATCATAATACATATATTTGCAAGATATCAATTGGATGTGAAAGGAGTATTTCCATTAATAAATGATCAACAAAAGTGAAAATATTACAGACTTCCGTGTCGGCAATGTTCATAACCAAGAAACCGAATTCCTTCCAACTGTGCCTCCACCACTTCAATCCTCCACAGAAGGCAAGCTCATATAAGGGAGACAAAGAGGTTCTCCATCAATAAGGGAAGAGCTTGGGGGTTGAACACTGTGTTCAGACTTAAAGGAAAAAGGGATGCAGACTCAATATGAAGTAAATAATTTCTCCAGAGTAACTTTCCTCTCAAAGTTGAATTCTCTCTCAATTTCCATAGCTTGGAATTGGCTTTTTTATAGCCTTCAAAATGAAACTAAAGGGCCGATTCAGAGCATTTACAGTATATGGAAGGCCAAGGATCATAGATCTCCTATCGTGACATGAAAACCCGACATTTAATTTTTATTTTCTGGCACAAATCACGATGTACACGGGCTATAGTGGAGAAGATAATGTATACTCTTGCTGTATAGCTTGCAAGGTGCATACAAGTGGAAAAATATTTATTTTTGTCTATGGATTTATCAATCAGGGAAAGTAAGTCTGCATGGGGGAATGGAATAAGGCCCTCTCAGCAAGATTGCATAGGGTGAGGAAAATCTTTCTCTAACATATGCCCCCTAATGCGTGAGGTCAGAGGAGAATTTGCGATGGCAAAAATATAATATAAATAACCCAGAAGTGGAGTGGTGGAGAACTAGTTGGACGAACTCAATTGCTCATTACATTTTGTACTGACTTTTCATGCATGTCTACCAAAAATACAATGCAGATCCATGTTAAAATATACCAAACAAGTGTCTGTGGCCATGACGAGGGAAATACAAATGTGGTTACATGCCAAAGGCTATCATAGTCACGAAGAAGGCCTAGTAGAACCCGTCTCAAAAAATCAAGATGAGGATATCTATATACCATAGAGTATAAACTAATCTCCCATGATCACTAAAGTCATATAGGTACCGGTCCAATGAAAAGGAAGCAATAGATCAGGAAAGCTGCGGCCACCTAGTGATGTCTTCAAGTCTTCTACATAATCTACCAAAGGTGTAAGTCTACATCATGTGAATAAAGGAGTTGAGGTCGAACACAATGAGACATCATTTGATTACCGGTCATTGAGGTATACCATTAACAAATGCGAGACAAACTACCGATAATGAAAGTAGGTATCAAGGCACTGAGTACATTCTTACAAGTGTGAATAAAGGAGCTGGTATCGAACACTTGAAGAATCCATCGATCAGGAGATATTGATGCATTCCAAACTGTCGATGGCGAGAGAGAGACTGCCACTAATGACTGCAAGCCTCAAGGTACTCATAAGAATCTAGGCCTCATTTTCAGAATAAATGGGTTGATGTCGATGGAAAGAGAGACACTGAAAGGAGAGCATTAAGGCATCTCTAATTAGTCAACATGAGGTACAAAGTAGGAGCTTCCTGATTTGGTGGAAATTGAATGAAGAAAATTTTTAGGAACCAACGACCCTGTGCGTCTTTTACGTGTGCCAAGTGCAAGCAATACACAAAAAAAACCCTCTGAATAGTAGCCAATGATGAAAAACTACTGAGAAAGGCGAGGAAACCACCAATAAGGCTAATGGAATCCAAGACACTGCACGAATCCCAATGTGTGAATAGATGTCTTGCCGTCGAACACAAGGGAAACCACCTAGTCAACGACCAATGATGAAATCTCGACTGCTGGGTTCAAGGTTACCTACCAATGATGGTAGTAGGGACAGGGTGAATGATAGGAATAAAGTATCACGTGATTCTGAGACAAACTGAGGGTATGGATGACATGCAAACTAATTCTCCCCATATGAAACACCCGGGGATACATGAGGACTTGCCATGGAAAAAGTGTTCAAAGGAACTGACATGGAAGATGGAGGATACATGGATGGAGTGTAGTAGGTAGAATAAGCACCCATTTAAATATTGGCTCCTGAAAGAGAATAACTAGGATTGGATCCGTAAGAGGGGAGGTTCCAACCTCCCGTCGTAAAGGAAGGTTGAGGGAAATGGCTCATATCAAACGAAGATGTAGGCATTGGGGCCATGGTGCCCCTAGATTCAATGATATAATTATTATAAGTGGAATAGGGAGAGGATTGCAAGGGTGAAGGCATATCAATAGGAGAATGACTAGAGACCCAAGGCACAGACTAAGTACCAAAGTTCTTCATACCATTATAAGAAACATGAGGATTCATTGCCATGAACTGAGTGGGAATCATGGGGTAAGCAACATTAAACGAGGGAGACAAAGGGACTCCACTATTCATAATGCAGACTCATTGTAGGTTCTTAAGTCCAACTAGTAAGCAAAGAGCACACCAAAATTCAAACGACCAATATGCATGCAAATGGGGTAAAGTGGGTGAGTGACCTCCCTCCCTAAAGAAGGTATGCCTCGCCCAAGAGGGGCCTAAGACTCCCCGCTAAATATCAGAGGTAACATAATCAGTTATAGGGGCCCTTGTAGGCTTAACAACCAGTCGGTCATATCCCCCCAGAGAGGTAATCCTCCATAAAGGCTGTGTGCTATCCAACCCCTATCTAACCCAAGGTACTTGCAGAATAACCCCTGCAAGTAACCTATGAGATATCTAAGTCAAGAAACTAATAAACCACTGTATAACCGAAGCACAGGCGAGCAGTCGCAAGTCTGGATCACCGTATGGGCAGGGTAGAAAATCACAAAACCTTGAAAGCACCGCCTCTCATGGAGTTATGGGCACTAGCAAGATCCCAAATACGAATAAATCCATAGAAATATCTCTGACGCTAGGCGAGTATCAGGGGGATATCCCTTCAACCAACTTCGCGTGACCTCATGATTAACTCCGTTGTGAGCGAAGCCTCCTGATCTTACCAATTATATAATGGAATTCTCAACTCCCTTTCTCAGACACATATGTTGATTTAATTGCCTTGGAGAAGTTTACTCACAAAATCGTATTCCAAGGCACTAAATCCTAGGCTAGTTTGTGCACCCTAGAAAATTAAATCGTTACTAATCAATTTTAAATTATAGCGTT
>SNQJ01S0001549.1:337858-359882 GCA_010110895.2 Picea sitchensis
CAAGGTGCGTACAAGTGGAAAAATATTTGTTTTTGTCTCTGGATTTATCAATAAGGGAAAGTAAGTTTGCATGGGGGAATGGAATAAGGCCCTCTCAACAAGATTGCATAGGGTGAGGCAAATTTGGCTCTAACAGATGTTCCCTAATGTGTGAGGTCAGAGGAGAATCTGTGATGGCCGAAATACATTATAAATAACCCAGAAGTGGAGTGGTAGAGAACCAGTTGGATGAAATCAATCGCTCATTACATTCTGTACTGACTTTTCATACATGGCTGCCAAAAATACACTGCAGATCCATGTGAAAATATACCAAACAAGTGTCTGTGGCCATGAATAGGAAAATACAAATGCGGTTACATGCTGAAGGTTGTCATAGTCACGAACAAGGCCCAATAGAACTAGTCTCAAAAAATCAAGCTGAGGATATCTGTATACCATGGAGTATAAAATGATCTCCAATGATCACTGAAGTCATATGCGTACTGGTCCAATGAAAAGGAAGCAATAGCTCAGGAAAGATGCGACCACCTAGTGATGTCTTCAAGTCTTCTACATAATCCGCCAAAGGTGCAAGTCTACATCATGTGAATAAAGGAGTTGAGGTCGAACATAATGAGACATCATTTGATTACCAGTCATTGAGGTATACTGTTAACAAATGTGAGACAACATACCGATAATGAAAGTAGGTATCAAAGCACCGAGTACATTCTTACAAGTGTGAATAAAGGAGTTGGTATTGAACACCTGAAGAACCCATCGATCAAGACACATTGATGTATTCCCAATTGTCGATGGTGAGAGAGCCTGCCACTAATGATTGCAAGCCTCAAGGTACTCATAATACTCTAGGCCTCATTTCCAGAATAAATGGGCTGATGTCAATGGAAATAGACCCTCTAAAAGAAGATCATTAAGGCATCTCTCATCAGTCAACATGAGGTACAAAGCAAGAGCTTCCTGATTTGGTGGAAATTGGACGAAGAAAAAGTTCAGGATCCAACGACCCTGTGCGTATTTCGTGTGTGCCAAGTGCAAGCGATACACGAAAAAGAGCCTTTGAATAGCAACCAATGATGAAAAAATACTGACAAAGGAAAGGAAACCACCAATAAGGCTAATGGAATCCAAGACACTGCATGAATCCCAATGTGTGAATAGATGTCTCACCGTCGAACACAAGGGAAACCACCCAGTCAACGACCAATGATGAAATGTCGACTGCTGGGTTCAAGGTTACCTACCAATGATGGAATTTGGGCCATGGCGCATGATAAGACTAAAGTATCATGTGATTCTGAGACAAACTGAGGGTATGTCCGACATGCAAAGTCAAGAGTTCTGAGGAGTGGATGACACAGGTTGATAGAATTCCTTTGAACAAGAGCATGAGATATATGATGGACTCTGGCAACATAGAGCCAATGATAAAATCATGAGATGTAAGAGGCATCAATGAAGTTCTCTGTAGGGACTGGAAGAGTAACCAGTCGGTAGAGAAGACTCTGTAACAATCTCAACTTCCTAAGGCCTTGCTAATCCCAAAATTATGATGAATGGACTCAAATAACTTTGTGCTCTGTTCAAAGGTGACACGACTTCTGTTGATATAAGATAATACTCCTTTCCCTCCCGTCTTTTTTTGTTTTTTCATAACAAATGAATGCTATGATACAGAGGAGGAAACGAGTGTCGTAAGTAAGAAAAACTAGTTCCAGTAGTGGAACGTACCTATGCTCAATGGAGGGAAGTGCATGCAGAATATGGACACTCGGGGGAATGTTCCCTCCTAGGTATAGGGTGTCAAATTGAAAAAGATATAAACAAGACTCTGCTTGGTTGAGGATGAAAAACTGCTGAGGAAAATAGTTTATAACGCAAAGCTAGAACTGACTATAGGCTCAATACTGCAAGCAGGGGCATGAGATGCAATCACAACTTAATGCCAAAAAATGTTATTTTTTATGTCTTTTAGTCTACTTGGTTTGAAAAAGGGATAAATTTGTGCCAAGTAGACGTCTCTTCAAAACCAATTTATGAGTGTGAAAAAGACAAGTTCCCTTGACGATCTTTTCACTTTTTGATAACGAGTCAGAAAAGATCTTAATTAAGACTCATGATCTTTCAAATCCAATTTAATAAGTGTGAAAGAGACAAATCATTCGACAATATTTTTTCTTTTTTAGACGAGTCGGAAAAGAGATTAACTAAGACTCATTATGCTGTTCTAATCAAAGTGTAATGGGGGAGGCCAAGGCTCCCGTACCAACCTTCTGTGGAATGTCAGTATTTTACGAATAGATGACATAAGCTTGGGAAAACCCAAATCTCTCCAAGTCGAGGAGGATAAAGCACTAACTGAGTAGATAGTCTTTGTGATAGATTAGATTATGTCTCTTACTGGAAAATACATAGGTGTGGGTATTTAATACCCCATAAAATTATCCCATTCGAAAGTGATCTCCTCAAAACCAGGAGGGAGAGGATTTGGTGAAAGAACAACTCTCTCTCATTCAGAAGGTGCAGGATCATGAATACTGACGACATGATTGAAGGATGCATCACTCTCTTCAGGGAGAGTAGGATTGACCAGAGATTGCACTAGTGCGACCACTTCTTCAATTATAGAATGAAGAGGATGCAAGATAACAGGGAGAATGGATACATCACCCTCGAGAACAGGGGTGTGATCAAGAGAGGATTGCAATGACGTTACTGTCATGTCAATCGGAGGAACAAGGTGCGGGGAAACCACAAATGCCTTAGAATCCGAAGGAACCTTAGGTGAGCCCCATGCTTTTGGTTTCCCGGCCGTGGATGGACATAAACAAGTAAGATGACTTCCTTCACAAGTCTTGCAAAGGAATTTAGGCTTACATCTGAGGTTTTTGGGCTTCTCTATGCCCCCAGTTTCGTTCAAGATGACCGGTGGCATACTATCAAGGTGATAGGAAAAGGTGGGAGAGTCACCTCCTACATGGTACTCAGAGGTCGGAGATGTGGCATTGATATAACTTTTGGCAACTAAAATGGTTCCCCCAGCATGAATAACAACATTCGAGTATGGGTTTTCAACATAGTTTGTAGAAGTTGTCGACCCATCTCCAACATGACTGGAAGAGGTTGGTGATGGAGCTCCTGTATGTCTGAAAGTGACCGGACTAGTGGTGAATTGAAACATTTGATGCCAAGGTCCAAGGAAAGATTGACTTTGAAACATTACAGGGTGGGAAGGATCTCGGTTTACCCCTTGTCCCTGTCCGAAAAGGTAGTATCCTCCATTTAATTTATTCAACGAAGTATGAATGGGAATCATCATCGAATCCTGTGAAGAGATGGAAGTATGATAAGGATTATTCGAGTTAGGATATATGTTTCCCCCTTGTGAAGGGGACCCGTGAAGCAGATAACATGAACTATAAAATTGATTTTCCCCATACGAAACACTCGGGGATACATGAGGACTCACCATTGAAAAAGTGTTCAAAGGAAATGACATGGTAGACGGAGGATACATGGATGGAGTGTAGTAGGTAGAATAAGCACCCATTTGAGTATTGGCTCCTGAAAGAGAATAACCAGGATTGGATCTATAAGAGGGGAGGTTCCAACCTCCCGTCGTAAAGGAAGGTTGAGGGAAATGGATCATATCAAATGAATATGTAGGCATTGGGGCCATGGTTCCCCCAGATCCAATGCTACGATTCTTATAAGTGGACCAGGGAGAGGATTGCAAGGGTGAAGGCATATCAACGGGAGAATGACTAGAGACCCAAGGCGTGGACTGAGTACCAAAGTTTTGCATACCATTATAAGAAATAGGAGGATTCATCCCCATTAACTGAGTGGGCATCATGGGGTAAGAAAAAATAAATGAGGGAGCCAACGAGAATCCACTATCCATAATGCAGACTCAGTATAGGCTCTTAAGGCCAACTAGTAAGCAAAGAGCACACCAAAATTCAAACGACCAATATGCATGCAAATGGGGTAAAGTGGCTGAGTGGCCTCCCTCCATAAAGAATGTATGTCTCACCCAAGAGGGGCTTGAGACTCCCCGCTAAGGATCAGAGGTAAAAAAATCAGTTATAGGGGCCCTTGTGGGATTAACAACTAGTCGGTCAGATCCCCCCGGAGAGGTAATCCTCCATAAAGGTTGTGTGTTGTCCGACCCCTATCTGACCTAGGGTACTTGCAGAATAATCCCTACAAGTAACCGATGAGATACCTAAGTCAAGCAACTAATAAACCACTATATAATCGATGCACAAGTGAGCAGTCGTAAGTCTGGATCACTATATGGGCAGGGTAGCAAAGCTTGAAACCTTGAAAGAACCGCCTCTCATGGAGGTATGGGCACTAGAAAGATCCCCAAATATGAATAAATCCACAGAAATATCTCTGATGCTAGGCGAGTATCAGGGGGATATCCCTTCAACCAACTTCGTGCGACCTCGTGATTAACTCCGTTGTGAGCGAATCCTCGTGATCTTACCAATTATACAATGGATTTCTCAACTCCCTTTCTCAGACACATATGTTGAATTAATTTCCTTGTAGAAGTTTACTCACAAAATCCTATTCGAAGGCGCTAAATCCTAGGCTAGTTTGTGCAACCTAGAAAATTAAATCGTTACTAATAAATTTTAAATTATAGCGTTGATTTTATGGCCGTGATTACTCAAAAATGTATGGTGATGAAACTCATGGTGTTATGACTCTGCAAGAAAGTAAATATGAAAATAATGCAAAGTCCTAAATTTAACTTTTAATGTATGATATGCTCCTAAAAGCGATGTAATTTTCAATTTCAACTATGCAATTTAGAAGTAAAAATGCAATCTTTCACTGTATGCACTAAGCTAATGATAAAAACTCAAAAGACAAAAAATGGCAAGCAATGCAAAATGCCTATTTTTTTTGTATTTTCAATATATCGAAACTGAAAATGCATGGACTGAAAAGTAACTTGATATATAGCCCAACTGTGTATAAAAGAGAGATAACTCAAGCGGGATATCAAGCAATGAAACACCCAACCCAATGCACAAGGACAATAAAAATGAAAAAATGAAGAGAAAAACTTCGCCCAAAAATTCAACCAAAAGAGGGTTTCCTGTCATCCCACAGGTACTCAATAGGCACTACAGAGACCTAAAAAGACTCAGCAAGCATCAAAGCCCACCCAACAAACACTACCAAGCAAACAAGCAAGGAGAAAATGTGTACGTGATTGTTTGGGAAAATAGAGCCTATATATGTAGCTTGTAGTGAGACAACCTGCGTGTATATGCGACTGTCAAGAAAAGGCATGTATATGCTTTGAAACAAGGCCAGGCAAGGGAGAAAGGCTGAAAACTCAAACCCAGAGTGAACAAGAGATGTTAAGCAATGAGAACCATAATAGAAATGAGAGCAATCTAAGGAGAAAAGTACTTCAAACCCTAAGAAAGAAAATTCATCCCCAGTACGGTTGCCAATTCTGTTACGAGGAAAATCTCTCTATGGCTAGGGTGAACCAAAATAGATAGGTATGACTGTAGAAATCAACTCAATTATAGCATATGCTATATAAAATGATGTGCAAGAGAGGTAATAAAGAGGCCTACCTCGTCCAAACGTTTTATGATGTCCACCAATGAGCACTTCAACCCAAAGCTTTATACCTGCAACAAGTTCTCAACAAACAAGAAGAGAAATCACATAGTGATAATATAAAAGGTTATCACATTGGATAGCATAATCCATTAATATACAAAACAAACATACCCATGGATCATAATACATATATTTTCAAGATATCAATTGGAAGGGAAATGAGTATTTCTATTAATAAATGATCAACAAAAGTGAAAATATTATAGACTTCCGTGTCGACACGGTTCGGAACCAAGAAACTGAGTTCCTTTCAACTGGGCCTCCACCACTTCAATCCTCCATCGAAGGAAATATAATATAAGGGAAACAAAGAGGTTCTCCATCAATAAGGGAAGATCTTGGGGGATGAACATTGTGTTCAAACTTAAAGGACAAAGGGATGCAGACTCAATATGAAGTAAATAATTTCTCGAGAGTAACTTTGCTCTCAAAGTTGAATTCTCTCTCTTTTTCCATAGCTCAGAATTGGCTTATTTATAGCCTTCAAAATGAAACTGAAGGGACGAGTCATAATGTTTCCAGTATATGGAAGGCTAAGGATCAGAGATCTCCTATCATGACATGGAAACCCGACATTCAATTTTTATTTTCTGGCACAAATCCCAATGTACACAGGCTGTAGTGGAGCAACCATCATATACACTTGTTGTATATCTTGCAAGGTGCGTACAAGTGGAAAAATATTTATTTTTGTCTCTGGATTTATCAATCAGGGAAAGTAAGTCTGCATGGGGGAATGGAATAAGGCCCTCTCAACAAGATTGCATAGGGTGAGGCAAATCTTGCTCTAACAGTGTAATGCAATGAGACATAGATATGGACATCCATAGTGTATGTGGCCCTAGTGGATGAACACTAGTGAGTGTATCATATCCCTTTCTATATTGTTTAAGAGTCAGATCTACCTGTAACCGTAATTGTAATGTAAAGGGTACAGGTTGGCCCCACCTTAATGTGACTAGTAATTGATGTAAAAGATAATTAATCTGGTTAATAATAATTATATTATAAGCTAGTGAGGTCGGCCCTGTTGTGCCAATAGACACTTCTGTTGACAGGTTCAGGTTAGTATAAGTAAAAGTAAATTCCCCATTAAGGAATCATATGTTTCACATGAGTTTGGAAATTTCAGCAAGTATATCTCCTCGGGAAAAGTGCGCACCTCTATGGGGCGCTAGTCTTGTAGGGTTTGAGCACCCTCTTGTGTGCTAGGTCTTATTGGTGGTGAAGGTATTTCTCTTGAAGAATATAGAAAAGGATTTGGCTGGGTTTTCTTCCCTTGTTGAGAAGGGTTTTCCAGGATACTTCTTGTGTTCTTGTGCATGGTGTTTCTTCTTGTGATATTGGTTGCTGCAACATTATTGTTTATGGTTAAGACAAATGCAAAATTGGAATGAACTACATGCTTAACCTAGCTTATTGAAAAATCAACAAGGTATGAACTAGGATAAAACCAAATGAAGAATGAGAAAGGTTCAAGCTTCATGACGAAATCAACATAATGAAAGAGTTATGCAGAAGTTATCAAAGGAAGGAATCATGGTCAATAAGAATAATAAAGAAATGAATACAGATGACACTTTACATTCAAGCAACAAGGAATCTTCAATCATTATGAAAGAAACAACCAAAGATAATATCTTGATAAGCCAAGGCATAATTACAGAAGGACTACACCACAAGGAAAATCATTTAATCCTAGGTATGTAAATTTATTTTATGGTCATTACTTTTACTATACTAACTTTGGACATAAGGTTTCAAATTGCAGGGCTTATGAAAGAAATAATCAAGCAAGAAATTCTTATGTGGCCCCACAAAATATTGAATGTTACAAATACCACAACTATGGACACACAACTCGAAATTGCAGAAGCATGATAAGGCCTCCCATGAAAGAAAATGTTGATGTGGGACACAAGAAGGTTTGGAGAAGAAGTGAAAAAAAAGAGGAGTAGGTAAATGAAGAACAGGTCCAAGTAATCATACTTTCAGGATTTGCAGCAGCACAAGAACACGATGACTTTACAGGCAAAGAATAAAGTGTCATAATTCAAGTGGAGGATGAAGAAGACGTAAAAAATTAGGATGATGATAAAATTTAGAGAGATAATGAAAGGGAAGATGTATATACCGATGAAGAGGAAGATGACTCCGCATCAGAACGAGTATTGTTCTAATCCATTCGGCTTGGAGAATCCCAGGTAATATGCATAGTAGATAGGGGGAGTCCATGTAGTAATTGAGCCATATGGGTCAACATTGTGGACAATTGAGTAGTAGAGTCTTAGATAGTATGGACATAGATGGATTCATAAATTGGTTCAGAGAGTGGTTCAAAGATTGATTCAGAGATTGGTTCATAGATTGGTTCAGAGAGTGGTTCAAAGATTGATTCAAAGATTGGTTCATATATTGGTTTAGAGAGTGATTCAGAGATAAAGGAACATTATCATGGATGATAATGAAACAAGAATATTTGAATGTGTATTCTTGAATTTTTTTCATATATGTCAGTTGATTACTCAAGGAAGCACAAATGGACAATAACTCTAATAGGTTGAGGTACATGTTGATGCAGCTATGATGCATGGACATGTCCAATGATTGTCATATGAATAGAAGATCATGATATTGTTGAGCAATTGATTATTGTTATGTTAGAGAAACAACATCCATAGCAGAAGCAGATTAAAGTGATAACTTATTTTTCACAGTGATTACACGACATCTTGTAGAGAAGATGGGGGGATTCATACCCATAGGGGGAGTTATTTTCTTAACCATGATTGGTTAGAGTAGGTACAATATCATATCGACATGGGGAGTTATTTTCTTAACCATGATTGGTTAGAGTGGGTACAATATCATATCAACATGGGGAGTTAATACTTTTCAAAGGGAGAGAGAAAGTAATAAGAGATATGAAGAGAGGGGGAGCATCCCCAAGGAGAGTTCAGTAAGGGGGAGCATCCCCAAGGAGATATACCCTTTGCCATTGATGTCAAAGGGGGAGAGATAGAAACATTGATGAGGAGTATGAGAATGGGTGTTGTCATAAATAAGTGTTTCCATCAATGTTGGTGTTTCCATCAATGCCAAAGGGGGAGATTGTCATAAAGTTGGTATATATTGATGGACAGTTGGATAATTGGTTGTCATTGATGTCAACCCTTGGAGAGTGATGTTGTATATTGATGTCAACCTTTGAGTATGTTTGGTAGCACATTCCGGTAGCTCTATAGGTATGGGTAAAGAACCCAAGTTTCGTTGAGGAATAATGTGGTGGCAGACCCCCTCCCCTCCTGGGGGTTGCTTGATCTCCCGGCCAAGAATTTTCAAATAAGGAGTAGGGGCTTAACAGGAGCCCACAAGTCTCACAGGACCTATGCCTAATGCGAAAAGGGGCCTGTGTAAAGTAGTTTTGGGTTCCAACAAGAGCCTGAAGAGCTGATCCAACTAAGAGATTTGAATATCCTTGATTAGGAGGTCAAGAAACCCCCAGTAGGGGAGGGGGTTTGCATCATAATGTAATGACTATCAATGTATATGCATATAATACTATTATATATGGATAGTACATGTCATGCCATTTCCGGTGATATGTGGAACATCACATAATTCCTCACGATTAGAGAGTTATGGCCTTGTGAAGTTGGAGAACCCTATTGAGTTATATAGAAGCCCCTAGAAGGTCAAAGAAGCCAAATAATTCTAGAAACTCATAGAAGAAGTTGACTAGGCATAATGGGTGAAACTAGGAGTTAATCATGGTTTAAGTTGTTGCAATAAGAAAATAATTAAAAATAAATTAGTTGCAACTAGAAGTGGAGAGTTTACTATTTATGGATAAAATGGTTATAAGTGGACAAGTGGTTAGAAGTGGGTTATCCCTAAAAAGAAGGAAGTTGGGTTAAGTTGGTTAGAAAGTAACTCCTTGAGGAAGCTACATGGAAGTATAAATAAGAGAGCAAGGATATCCTATTAGAACCTATTGAGCATATTGAATATCTATTATTGTGTAAGGTTTATTGTAGGTACTCATTGATACATCCGAAGTTACGCAAGTCTGAGGTATCACGAAGGGTTGTTGATGAAAGTTTTGGAATTGCAGAAATAATGAAAAAAAAACCTAGTTTTTGAAGTGTATGCATGCTGCAGTGGAGAAGGGCACGTACGTACGTGGGATGGAAGTATAATAGGGTGCGCACATGTGGGAAAATCCATGAAAGATTGAGTTGCTGAGGGTGCTAGGTTCTCAGACTCTAAAAGAAATCTCCCAGAAAGGTCTACAATGATTAGATACAACATATCTATCTACAGATTCAAAATGTATCTCATATTCTTATGTGTAGTTGGATATTGTTGTCTCCATGAGATATGGTTATGGGAGTTTGAGGTTTTTCTCTAGAGAGGGTGTTGGTTGTATGGCACTTATGGTATGAGCTAGATATACAGAAATAGAACATTGGTATGTTGGTATTGTTCATTGGTTCATCTTGTTGGTTCAAGTGTTGAGACATAGTTGTATTTCTTGGTACTTGGTTGAGGGTTTTGGTTGTGAAGTTGTTTGTATGGTGCGAGGCTGGATATTAGTAAGGGTTTGATGTCTAGTCCATGCGAGAGTTATTACACTTGTTCATGATTATACACACATGCATGACACATGACTAGGGAGATATAGATGCACTTGGTTAAGGGTTATGTAAGATGATGTATGCACATGTCACAACTACATATAAGACACATTGACAAGTTGTAGGTTGATGTGACAGAGGAAACAAAGTGTTTGAAGTTTCAGAAAAGGTGAAAACCCTAGATTATTAAAGGTGTATGCAAACTACAATATAGATAAGCCGTGTACATACGTAGGTTACAATATAGACAAGGCACATACATACATGAGTTGCAATTCTATATAGGTCATGTACCTATTGGTATTTGTTGGTACATGATGACTTCTAATACACGATTGATTATAGGGTATTGGTATAGGTTGGTTACATGTTTAGTGTGGTATATCTCACAGTGATAATGTGGAAGTTGTTTCATCATTTTATACTTATATTCCAGGGCGGTTGGATGGGGCAAGGAAAGGGGGTTGTATCCTCCTTCCGTTTGGTGCCGGAGAATCATGGAGTTGGAGCTTCCTTCAATTTGAAGCATGAGAACAAGGGGGTTGTATCCACCTTCTGATTGTAGTTGGAGAACACATGGATTTGGATCTTCCTTCAGGTTGGAGCCTGAGAAACTAGGGGGTTGGAACCTCCTTATAGTTGGAGTTGGAGAATTGGAAATTGGTGCTTCCTTGAATGTAATTCTTGACATATAATAAAAGCATTATGTGGTTTTCTCCCACATTGGGTTTCCACGTAAATATTGATGTACTATGCATTGTGTGGATGTGATTGTTATTATTTATTTTGCACTGATGAATGTTAATGTTTATTATACATTACTATATTCATGATGAACAAATGAATATGGTTGAATAAGTTAAAGGAATATACATTGTGGTTTAAATGATTAATAAGTGGTATAATTGTTGATTATTGATTCACCCCGCCCCCCCCCTCTCCGTTATCCAACACTAGTTAGAACATCCATACTATGCATACATAGATTTATGAAATACAGGTGACATATGCCTACCATGCATTATATCTATCATATGAAGGTCGAAGAAAGAAACATTTGGTCAACCTTAAGTCCATTGTTGTCTTTCTTGTTTTTCCAATATGTTTTTGACTAGGTTCTACATCTATTTAGGAACTCAACCAACAATTTTTCTGGTCTATCCAACTTTGACCAAGATCTATTTTTTCTATATTTGGGAGGCTCAATTGGGAAGTGTGATCTAGAAGGATCCCCACAACTGATCCATCAAATGATCTCAAATATTTACAAAATATTAACATTCAAGCAACCACATGGATTCAACAAGTTTCCCAAGTTTCCCAAGGTTATGTGCATAGACTACAAAAGTGCAGAGTCAAACTCAAACTCAAAATTTTATATACTTGGGTAGTCTCATTTAGACCATCAATTTTAGCAAGAACCTACAAAATAATAAAATATGGATCATGATACAATTCGTAACATACAGACGTATATTCCTTCGACCCTTTATATGAGTGGTTATCCATATAGATCAACAATTGTGTTGATTTGCATGTTTTGACAATATGGCTCCAAACTTGCCCAGATGGAACAAAAAGTACTGATATTACCATTGTCTAGTCAAGCAAATTTACTCTCTACACCAAGAGCCATCTCTGTCTTAGGCTCCTATAAGTGAAAAAGTTGGCAAGTCCTGCCCAAGCGCAGGATATCATGATCAATACCAATCCAAACTCCATGGAAGCCTACCCGAAACTAAACCCAAGGAGATATTGAGTGCATGTATTCAAGTACATAATCCATATTTGAAAAGAAAAATACTAAGTGTAGAGACATAAACAACTACATTTGTAGAAAGGGATGTTGTCAAATTATGTATTTTAGGCTAATTAACGACATATGGATGATTAGCCCTTTTGTATTAGGTCTAGTGAGAAGTTGGAGTGCTTGGAATGATGATGACCCATGTTTAAAACCACGAGGGCCTAATCCCAGTACCAATACATAGTTTTTTATCCTCCTCTATACTGGATATGGAGATATGTACCCTCTCTGACATGATCTGTACAATGAATTTATTGATGTAGAGCCAATGCCTCTTAGTTTATGAAAATGGCCAATGGGAGGAAAAATACTATAAGGAATGTGTTTTTGTGTTGCAAATGTAGATGCCCATGGTTTGTTGCCTCGATATGTCAATGTTGTAGGAATGTGAATCCCTAGATAAAAAATGATGTTGTGGTGAAGAATATGGTTACTCCAAATGATCATGTTGCACCCATCACTGGGATGAGAAGTTGATGTGTGCCATATGTGCATGTAAGAAGTTCAGAGGTGTCAGGTTGATGTGCCTATTGTGTGATAGTTGTTGTTGGTAAATTGTAGATGGGTTGTAGGTATCCCTGAAGTGAACATGATCCATATTAGAGTGTGTCTTGTATTGTGGAGGTGTTGTGCTAAAGTTTTAAGACCTTCAATCCACCTGTATATATGACTATTTGGTACAGGTAGGTGGAAAATAGGTGCCAGAAGAAAAAGAGAGTGGGGGTTTTGTATGCCAACTATGGATAATAGGTCAAGGAATAGAGTTATCCAACAAAGAGTGTAATATCCCCAGGTAGAACCCCAGTTGTAATTATGAATTGTAAACATGTTTGATAGGCTGGTGAGCTAAGTTATAATAAGCTAGAAGGATTATGTGTTTATTAGACCAGAGAGCCTAGATACTAAGGCCATTAAGCCTGATTTTGTATATGTAAATACTCACATCATTAATATAATTACATCACTGCGTGTAGACTGACCATGAAGAAAGAGTTATGGGGGACTAAGATCCACTAGGTAGGGAAAGTGAAGGAGCTAAGAGTCTAGGAAAAGTGGCTAAGCTAGAGGGCTTACCTCTAAGGGAATAATATTATATTATTATTTCTTAGAGGCTAAGGTTTGGACTTAACCTATGTTTTCCTAGGTTCCTATGGGAAGGGGAACGAATGTTAAGTGGATCTCATGCAACTTCAGGAAGACATGTGTAAACCTGGGTGCATGCAGTTTTAGGTGGGAACATCAGTTCGTTGGGATTTCATCGCGATGGTGGGTAGACTCCCGGTGCTTGCACGCACGCAGACAGAGAGACTTGGAGGTGTAGCAGCCGATGGACTGTATGACAGTGAAGGTGTACACTCCTGGGGTGGAACAAGCATGTGGGGAATGAGAGTTTGTGAGCTATGGGCATAAGTGGCTCCTTGGAGGAATTCCTTCCTTTTGAACTATGTGACTTCCCTGTCGACCTTGCCTAGCCTAGGAATCCCTTGCTCAATGGAGTTTAGTCCCAGCTCGGGGGTGACCCACTGCTGAGAGTTATGAGCAACGTGGTCTATGGCTGGGAGGTTCATGAAAGGTCTACACACAGTTGGTGGTCTTCTATTAAAAGATAAGTGCCACTTCTATGTTCATTTACATGCTGTATAAATGTACATGTGTTATAATGGATGAGTAATGCATGAATATTTTGCATATGCTGTATGTGTAGGCTTACTGTGATTCCCACATTAATATGYGTGTTATTAGAATATGTCATTTGTATATGTTTATATATATGTTTATTTCTATGTAKATGTTTATATATATGTCATTTCTATGTTTGTATATGTTTATATATATTGTCATTTCTATGTTTATATGGATGTGTATGATGTTTTCGAAAGTATCTATGTGCRGCATGGCTCGACTTGTTGGTCTATGGTCGAGGACGTATCAAAGATATAGTTGATTAGGTAGCATTACYYGACAAAGGTTGATGGTCGGGGACATTACAAATTGGTATCAGAGCCCAGGTTTCAACACTGAGMCTGGGTGGGCCATGAAAGTGGAAGTTGAAGAAAAGGTTTTAGAAAGGAATTGTTGTCGAAATGGACAAAATTGAAGTTCATAGCTTAGTTTTAGACCCTAAGCCTAAATAGGGCCGTATAAGTGGTTATGGAATCAAAATCTCAGAGCGAATTGTTGTTGAGAGGGACACAATTTGAATTTCAGAGCGTCCCAGAATGCTAAGAGAACACCTTGGCCATGTTTGGAAGCTTAGGAGGTATAACAGTTCAAGAAAGAGAACATAGCAAAGAGACTGCAGTAACCATGGGTTTGGAGCTGCAAGGTTTGAAGTTGGGCTGTAAGATCTACGCATGGGAAAGGCCAACATTTTCCAAATGTCACATTTGGAAAAAGGTGCATGAGAGTTAACCTCCAAGTTGTTAGGATTTCATAACTTCGGTGAATTTTATGAGTTATAGAGCGAAAGGGGTCGAAGCGTCAAAGCTCCGAATTCTCGAAGTGGATCTAAACCGTAGATCCGAGGAGAAGTACTTGACTGTTGGATCGAACAAAGATAGATCATAGACGTTAGATAGAGTCAAGAACATAAGGTAAGGTGCAGTGGTGAAAAGCAGATCTTAGCCGTCAGATCAACGCGCAAGTGGTTGTGAGCCATAGATCTCACAACAGTTCGTAAATTCGCCACTTTTGGAGAAATGGAGTGTGCTAGAGTGAAAACTCCGGAAGTCTTGAAGTTTAGAGTTAATCCAAACCATTCATTAAAAGAGACACGTGTCTGCAGATCAGGGTATTCGATAGTTCGACACTTCGGGAGAAACAAAGGGTGCTAAGGAGAAAATCCCCGAAGTCCCAAAGTCCTAAAGTCCCTAAGTCCAGAGTTAATCCAGACTGTTTGTTAAAAGAGACACATGCCCGAAGATCAGGGTATTCGACAATTCGACACTTTGGGAGAAACATAGGGTGCTAAGGTGAAAAGCCCTGAAGTCCCGAAGTCTGGAGTTAATCTGGGCCATTCGTTAAAAGAGACACATGTCTGTAGATCAGGGTATTCGAGAGTTCAACATTTGGGAGAAACAAAGGGTGCTAAGGAGAAAATCCCCGAAGTCCCAAAGTCCGGAGTTAATCCAGACCATTCGTTAAACGAGACACGCGTTTGCAGATCAGGGTATTCAATAGTTAGACACTTCGGGAGAAACAAAGGGTGCTAAGGCGACAGGCCCTGAAGTCCTGAAGTCTGGAGTTCATCCAGACCATTCATTAAAGGAGACACGTGTCAAAAGATCATAATTATTCTAATTTCGACATTCGAGAGAATTAGAGTGTGCTGGTGTGGAATCTCCCGAAGCTTGAAGTCCCGAAGAAAAAGAGTCGAAGTAGCATGGCATGATGATGTCACCTATGGTGATGTGGAAATTCCTAGACATGCCACGTGCCACCATCGTAAGTGTTGAAAGCTATACTATGTGGACCTTGGAAGGTAAGGAATTTTGGGAGTTCAGTGTTCTGGAGAATTGGAGTGTGCTAGTGTGGAATCTCCCGAAGCCCCGAAGCCCAAAGTTCCGAAGTGACGTGGCTTACTGACGTCACTCGAAGTGACATGGACACATGGGATGTGTGCCACATGTCAGTGAATGAAGAACCTTTGGAAGATTGAAATTCTAGTTAGAACATGACACATGTTACCCATCTGATTGGGCCACATGTCTGATTCTAATATTTCGCCACGTGGTCCTCCTCTTGAGCATGGATGGTGGGGTCCCTGATGGTCATAGTGAATGCATAGTGCTAGATCATGAAGTTCGAAGACTTGGTACTCCAGAGAAGTCCTGAAGGCTGGAGTATACCTCGACTGTTGATCATAGAGGACACTCCGACCATATAATTTGTTTCCTCAAATAGACACCATATGCAAAAGTAATCGCGGTCTGATCAAATTCCCAAACAAGAAAAAAGTCAACTGGTCAAATTCAATGCTAACATTAGTAGTACGACAGGTGACATCATCATGATATCATGATGATGTCATTATGCTGACGTGGCATCACTAGGAGGTGACACATGTCACGCATATTCGACATTTTTGGGCCGAGTTGGCACTATATGGATTTGACACGTGTCACTGTACGGATGCCACATGGCAGTCCGTACAATGACGTGGCCCAATGACAAGATGACACGTGGCTATATAGACGATAGCTAGGCTATACAAATGCCTACATGACAAGGTAACTGGGATATATAGACGTGACATGGCATGATACGTGGTTGTACGATGGATGACATGGCAGGTGATTGGGTTGTATGGAAGCTGACGTGGCAGGTGACTGGGTTGTATGGCGGTGACATGGCAGGCTGACTAGATGTTGACTGTGCCGCTGACTAGGCTATAGGGACCAATCATAGGGTGACACGTGGCCCAATTAGAGGGTGCCATGTGGCACCCCATATTTTTCCTATGTCGGCTAGGTCAAAATAATTTGTTTCCCGACGGTTTCAAACCCTCGACCTCTATGGGCACCAACGACCTAACTCCCCATGCTAACTGTGTGGGCTACTGATGGATCGAAGCAATGCCAATTTGATTTGATTTTCCTCATCCTTCTTTTTTTGCACACTGCAATAAACTTCCATCTGTATGACCCAATTATCAAGCCTCTCTACATTGACTTCACCATCATACATGGGTAATTCAAACTTCACATAAAGATTAAGTAAAGGCATATCATGTTTATGTTTATGGGAATGTTTTCTTGTGGTGGATTTGGAACTTGTACTCAAAGAAGAAGAAGTTGATGGAGAAGAAGGAGGTGAAGGAGGAGGTTTAGGAGGATCCTCTCCTTCTTCACTTTTGGCCTTTGAATATTCACCTAGAATTGGTCTCTTCTGCTCCAAGTAATCATCATATAAAACCTTTACCATATCCGACATGGTGAAGAAGGTCTTTCGAAACTCTATCTCGTCATGAGAAATTCCCTCTTTTGATGCCATCTTCTCACTTTGAGAAGTTCTCTTTCTCGATCCAATCTCAGGATTCTCTTCAACAAGCTCGCCTTCACCATGATTGAGCTTTTCCTTGGTAATCATGCAAACTCAAAAACTAGCCGTCAACCTACTTTGATACCACTTGATCCGAAGATATCTTTTAAAGACTATGGTTAAGTTTTTTAAGCATGAGTTCATTAACCATTTAGGAATTGAAGAAAGAGGAAGAATCAATGATATAACATGGCATCCATAATAAGATATGCAGATTTGAAAGTAAGCACAAGAATCAACAAACCATAACACAAATTTGTTAACGGAGTTTGAAAATATCGCCTACGTCTCCAAGCCTTTGTCTCAGTGGGTGAGGATTTCTTATTTCTCTTCAAAGCTTCAAAAGTACATCAGAAAAGTGACAAATGGATTACAAACTAGTCTAGCTGTGTTCTTCTAGACCTCAAGAACCCAACACAACTAACAACACTGAAAACTGTTGGGCCACGTGTTAGCCTGTCATTGGGCCACATCACTGTACTGATTGCCACATGTCATCCATACAGTGACACGTGTCAAATCCGTACAGTTCCAACTCAACCCAAAAAATGTCAAACCTGCGTGACACGTGTCACCTCTTGGTGATGCCATGTCATCATGATGATGTCAGCAGTACGACATGTGACATCAACAGTATGACATGTGACATCAGCAATACGACATGTGACGTCAATAGTATGACAGGTGATGTCATCATGATATCATGTTGACATCACCTGTCATACTACTGACGTCAACATTGACTTTGACTAGTTGAAATTTTTCATGTTTGGGAATTTGATCAGAATGCGATAACTTTCGCATACAGTGTCTGTTTGAGCTACTGATGGGTCTTAACCATACGGCGACGAAAATTGGTTATGTGTTGGTTTGGGCCGCAGGTTTGGGCTAAACCCCAGTTGTTGGGGGCCAACTCCACTCGACTAGGGGCCACAAATCCAGGGGCTTAAATGTTAATTGTTATGGTTAAGACCCATTAGTATCCCACACAGTTAGCACATGGAGTTAGGCCATTGGAACCCATAGAGGTTGGGGGTTCAAAACCGTCGGACAACAAATTCTTTTAACCTAGTTGACATAGGAAAAATTTGGGGTGCCACGTGGCACCCTCTGATTGGGCCACATGTCACCCTGTGATTAGTCCATACAACCCAGTCAGTGGCACAATCAACATCCATTCAACTTGCCATGTCACTGCGTACAACCCAGTCAACTAGCATGTCAACTTCCGTACAACCTAGTCACCTGCCACATCATCCTCCGTACAACCACGTGTTATGCCACATCGCGTCCATACAACCCAGTCACCCTGCCATGTAGGCATCCATACATCCCAACTGTCATCCGTACAACCATGTGTCATCCTGTCATTGGGCCATGTCACTGTACAGACTGCCATGTGTCATCCGTACAGTGACACATGTCAAATCCGTACAGTGCCAACTCGACCCAAAAATGTTGAATCTACGTGACACATGTCACTTCCTGGTGATGCCATGTCATCATGATGTCATGATGACGTAACCTATCATAGTATTGACATCAACATTGAATTTGACCAGTTGACTTTTTTCCTGTTTGGGAATTTGATCAGAATGCGATAACTTTCGCAAACGGCGTCCGTTTGAGCTACTGATGGGTCTTAACCATATGGCGATGAAAATTGGTTATGTTGGTTTGGGCCACAGTTTTGGGCTAATCCCTAGTCAGTAGGSGCCAGCCTCACTTGACCAGAGGCCACGAATCTGGGGGCTTAACTGTTATAGGCGCGTGGAGGCAAAGGACTAGGGCACATGACCCTGCATATGACCATGCAACCAGAAGTTTTGGGGCTGGATCAAAAGGTTAGGGGGCCAACCCATAATGCTTGGCCACATGGTAGCGCCATATGACCAGGGGCCCAGATCAAAAGGGGGCTATGCCCAATTTTGGCTGGAATTTTGGTTTTTGACTTTATATTATGATTTTTATTTTTTATTTTAAGCCTGTTTTTAATGGATTTTGTCCATTATTGGGGGATCTAGAGCCCTTTTTGAGGCCATATCTTGGGAGGAAGTTGGGAGGATGCTACCAAATTCAAATATATATAAACCAGAGGTTCTTGGCAGCCTTAGACAGGTTCAAAAGAGGAAAAATGTTGTATAATTGTGAAGCCAAAGTTAGTTTTATGTAGGGAAGCTATTTAGGAGAGGAACTTTGCGGGCCATTTTTGGGAGCTTCGCTCAACCGTTTTCACTGTTGTCAGTTGTGTTGGGTTCTTGAGGTCTAGAAGAACACAACCAGACCAATTTTTAATCTATTTGACACTTTTTTGATGTACTTTTTAATCTTTGAAGAGAAATAATAAAGCCTCACTCACTGAGACAAAGGCCTAGAGACGTAGGCGATATTTCCAAACTCCATTAACAATTTTGCTGTTATGGTTTGCTGATTCTTGTGCTTACTTTTAGATGTGCATATATTATTTTGGATTCCATGTTATATCATTTATTCTTCCTCTTTATTCAATTCCTAAATGGTTAATGAACTCATGCTTTAAAAACTTAACCATAGTCTTTTAAAGATATTTTCGGATCAAGTGGTATCAGAGCAGGTTGACGATTGGTTTTTGAGTTTGCATGATTACGAGGGAAAATCTGAATCATGGTGAAGGTGAGCTTGTTGAATACAATATTGAGATTGGATCGAGAAAGAGAACTTCTCAAAGTGAGAATATGGCATCGGAAGAGGGACTTTCTCGTGATGATATAGAGTTTTGAAAGACCCTCTTTTCCATGTCGGAGATGGTAAAGGTTTTATATGATGATTACTTGGAGCAGAAGAGACCGATTCTAGGTGAATATTCAAAGGCCAAAAGTGAAGAAGGAGAGGATCCTCCTAAACCTCCTCCTTCACCTCCTTCTTCTCCATCAAATTCTTCTTCTTCGAGTACAAGTTCCAAATCCACCGCAAGAAAACATTCCCATAAACATAAACATGATATGCCTTTACTTAAGCTTGATGCGAATTTTTAATTACCCATGTATGATGGTGAAGTCAATGCAGAGAGGCTTGATAACTGGGTCAGATAGATGGAAGTTTATTGTAGTGTGAAAAAAATTGAGGCAACTCAAATCAAATTGGCATCACTTTGACTTGCAGGCACAACACTCATCTGGTGGCAAAGCAAGTTGCAAAATGGCACACAAGAAGTGGGTAATGTATTTCCATCATGGCAAGTTTTTGTTTCTGCATTGAAAAAATAATTTTATCCTTTGGGTTATAAAGAGAAGGCTTTAATTGAATGGTAAGGCCTTAAACTAAGAAAGGGACAAACAATGTAAGAATACACAAATGAATTTTGTAAGATGGCATTAATGTTAGACATTCCATTACATACCCAAGAAAATCTTATGAAATATATAGGAGGTTTACCTACACACATTCGTAACACTGTATTTATGTTTGGACCTACTAATCTTGATGAGGTTTCTGTTCAAGCAACACACATTGAGGCAGGGAAAATAGGAGTTGGTGTATCAGGGGAATAGACTTTAAGAAAATAGTACAAAAGGAAGTGGAATGGAAAGAAAGAAAATTTAGTAACAAGAAAGGAAGAGAAGCTCTCTTTCAAACATTGCAAGAAATAAGGGCATGCTGATGACCATTGCTGGAAATTCCATTCCGAGAAGAGACCGAAGTGGTTCAAAGAGAGAAAAGGGAGGCAAACAACTACAACAACAACAACACAACCAACATACTTGGGATTATATTCGGGTGATGAGTCTAAAATCACAACAATTGGTTTGACAAGTAAAATTGGTGATGGATATGATTCTAACTTGATTTCAGAGGAATTGGTTAAACAATTAGGATTAAACACTCAGATGCATCATAAACCGTACTCACTTAAATGGATAAGAAACAATCATAAATTGCACATAACAAATAAATGCACTTAAAAGTTTGCAATTTCATCAAAATTTTTGGATGAGGTAACGTGTGATATGGTGCCACTCAATGAATGTGGAATGGTCTTAGGCAGTCCTTATTTGTATGATTGAAAATAAATATTCTACAGGGAACATAATCAATATCACCTAATCAAAGAAGGAAATGAATATGTTGTACATGCTCATGACTTAAAAGCAAATCAATCTCTTCAAATGGAAAAATTAAAGAAGGAAACTCATGCAAGAAACACACCTATAATTGTGCCAAATCAAGCAATTGATCTTAAGCATGAACATGAGATGATTGTAGAATGGAAGTTCAATCATACTTTGCTTCAAGATAAGATAATTTCATGCAAGTACTACAAACATATTAGCTCATTTGCAGTCATATTTCTGATGTTATCATTGCTAATGTTTTCAACATGGATGGTAGTGGCTTCAGTAAGATGTGACAGAGTACAAGTGGCTAACAATATGCTGTTAGTTGTCATGGTTGTTTTGTAATTGATATTGATGAGATAGGTGCATAGGACAAAGTTTAAACATAGAGAACAAGTGGGGTGGTCTATCCCGCACTTGATGACTGGTTAGTACCCTTTTGGAGGACCAAAAGGTCTTAGAGGGGAGGTGTGATCCAAAATGGATCACGGAAGGCCAAAAAATCAAAGTTCTAGAAATCAAACGAAACTAGCTCCATTGCATCTGTTTCATCGCACTGATTTTGGCCATATAATTGTTTTCCTCAAACGGGCACCGTATGAAAAAGTTATCGCGTTCTGATCAAATTCCCAAATAGGCAAAAAGTCAACTGGTCAAAGTCAATGCTGACATCAACAGTACGATAGGTGACACCATCATGATGTTAGGATGATGTCATCATGATGATGTGGTGTCACCAGGAGGTGACACATGTCACGCAAATTCGACATTTTCAGGCCAAGTCG
>SNQJ01S0001550.1:30991-42713 GCA_010110895.2 Picea sitchensis
TGTGTTCCTTGTGGTGATGACTTGTTGATGATATATTGTTGATATATGTTGTTGATATGTGTTGACATTTAAGTGGTTATAAATGACAGGAATGAGTAATGAGTTAATGGTGATTGTTAACTAAGAAGTTTTGGGAAAAGAGCCCTACACTTTTCACCCCCCTCTCAGTGTAGTCGATCTGTCCAACACTCCACATTATAATAGTGATGGTGAAACTATCAAAACCATATGCCATTTTAACAAAAATGGCAAGTCTTTGAGTTGGTCTTCAACTTTTAAATAAAAATGAGATGAAAGTTTCAAATCATGAGATGAAAGTTTCAACTCTTAATTACCCTTTCAAGTCAAGAACAACATTAAATTATTTCCTTTAAAAATAAAAAATAACTTATCAATCATGAAATGAGTACCATTCTATATTTTTAGAAAGTAATTGGTATATCTTGTTAATATTTAAATCTTAAGAAGAAAGAAATACAACTTGATATGAATATTCTTGGCATTTGATATTAGAGTATTAACTTTTTATGGGACAAGGAACCCCGTTTCTATAGTGATTTGATTGTGTAGTCTTAAAATGGCCGACTCAAATGACAGGGAGGGAAACCAACATGTTTTTCTTACATTTGGCAAAAATCATGTCCGTTTGATGGAATTGCAAATATCAATAGTTAACATTGCAAAATCAAGTTGTAGTGGGGGTATTCAAGGGTGTTGAATCCATTTTTTGCATTAAAAACAATAATCTCAACAATCCAAAAGTACAATTTCAACAAAAAAATTTATAATTAAATTTGATAATAACAAAGTGGAAAATCAAAATCATAGAATGTTTAACCTTCTTCTATAACATTATATTGATTGTTAAACTAATTGTTTACAAAAGAATTTTTGATAAAATGAATTGAAATAATATTTACTAATTCTTTCTAGCTTTGCTATTGAAATGGTATGTCATAAAACTGCCATAGAATGTGAAGATTCGAAAATCAAAACTTTAGTTTAAAAATGAAAAGCCAAAAAGATAATCTTCCTAACTGTTAAGTTTAATCTTCCACTGTTAAGTTTAGATTTAACGATCCTCAAAAATATACATGTTATTAATTTTTTTTTTTTTTTAATAATATTATATTAATTGTTAAATTAGTTGAGAAGACATTGTCGCCCCCGTTATTAATAGTATTTGATGATAAGATTATATTTCGATGACAAGGAACCTATTTAATTTTAATGTTGACTCTTAAAATAAAAATAAATATTACATTAATTGTTAAATTAGTTGAAAAAGACTTTTTCAACCCATTATTATTAATTCTAATCGATGAAAAGGAATTTATTTATGGAGATAGGGTATGACTAATTGTTTTCCAGAAGTTATTCTTTGATTATTGTAATGTACACCGGACCTATGGACTTTTCTTGTTGCGAGTAAATCGGGCTAATGTATGTATAAAGCCACCATGAAACATAAAAGTTGTGGAAATGAAACATAGAAATTGTTGTGAAAATTAAAAGTTCTGAAAATAAAAGGTGTTCTTTAATTATTATAAAAAATATATTTTTTTAAATTGTTTAGTTTAAAAAATAATAATAATAATAAGAATAATAAATAATAAATACTAAATAATAACTCTTTGTTTAGAATGTTTTGAAGTTTTTGTAAATACTAAATAAATTTATATATTTAAAAATACTATTTAAGAATTTTACTAGTGCAGTTTGGTCTTATTGTGGGAATAACGAATCTAGAAACAGTAGCGTCTTCGTGAAAAATCTAAACAAGCTTTTGGAATCACTGGTTGGGAACGTTAATTCATTCAATACTTCCAGTGTTGTTGAGGGGCAAACAATAATAGTACGGTTTATGGGCTTGTCCAATGTAGGGAAGATTTAGGTTCCTTGGCTTGCAAACAGTGTGCATGGACGACCAACGCAAATCTTGTTGAGGGATGCCACAAAACTTCTGGACTCATTTAACAAGAAGGTTGCTTCTTACTCTACAACAATCAAAATGTTTACAACGATTTTGACACGACCGGGAGTGCCCCATCAAATGTTTTTTGCAACACTGCGAACAACAGTCAGCCACAACAGTTCACAAAAACTGTGATGGACCTGCTCTTAAATGTTTCCACTTAAGCTCTGCAGAGTCCCAAACTTTTCGTTGCAGATTTAGTCGTTGCGCCTTCTAGTTTAACGAGGAATATTTGCAACTTAGCGCAGTGTTGGGGAGATTTGTCCCCAACAATCTACGCAGTGTGCCTAACATTGGTCTCCGTGGATATATTCACATGCCAAAGTGGATCTCATGGGGCACAATTCGTATCTTGCCAGAGTTACTTGCAGAGGTGGATGAGTTTTAGGTTCATGCCTACACCTTTTTTGTTTTTTGAGGAACCCTCGAAAATACACCAGTTTTGAGTTTTTTTTGGAAAAACTACATTGTACTGAGTTTGTGTAGTGACCTGGTGCTACGCAAATTATGCAAGCATATTTAAAGATGGTGAAATATGAGAAATGATTGGTTTTTGGCCCAGAAGTCATGAGTAGCCTCCATAGATGTTGCAACTACCATTTGGATGAGTTTTGAAGAAAAAACTAGCTGCATTGTGCAAAGCGCGCTACGCAAACGCTGAAGGATGCATTTACACAACACATCATACCAGTTCGCTACAGAAGTGTTGTAGGTACACAAAGGGTTAAAGGACATTGGGAAATGGTTGGTGGACGTTCTAGTAGTGATTTTCAGTCTCGATCAGTTTTGCAGCCACCTCCTAAATGAATTTTAATGAAGAAATCAAACACGCTATGCAAAGTCTACAGGTCACGCTACGCAATTTCTGGAAAAGATTGTTTTTGCAGTCAACTTCAAGATCATTTCCTGAGCAACTGGAGAGGATTTTGGAAAAACCCAAGGAGGTTTTCGTCAAGCATGAGCTCAATAAAAAAAACCTCTCATTTTTTACACAGGTTTCATAGTTTGAGATATTCAAATGAATCTTTATGACCCATTTTTCCAGATTTTATCATTTAATGTTTTCTTGTTTTAGTCATCATTTTTGGGCACAGATCCCGAGAATATGGAGAAGAATTTTCAAAAATTGGAAGAGGTTTTTCTCAAGCACAGGTTCATATCGAAAAACCTCTCCCCGTTTTGTAACATATATTGTGATTCAAGAGATATGATGTTATATTTGACCCCCATTTTTTAGCAAAACGAATTTATGATTCAAGAGATATGATGTTATATTTTATCCCCGTTTTAAATCTTAGAAATGAAAAAATACAACTTGATAGGAAAATACTTGGTATTTGATATGATAGTGTTATCTTTTGATATTTGGGAGTATTATCTTTTATTAAATTATTTTACTTTAATTGATGTATGAGATCCTCTTGTTTATGGTAAAAGGGAATTTTTCCCTCTTTGTGCAGTGAAATGATTCTTTGGTCTAATCTAAAAAAATATACATACCATACTCCCCTCCTTATATAAATGTTATTATTAATTTTCTCCCTAGATCACGAACATATCACAAAGGTATGGACAATTGTTGCTATTAATTTTAATGTTGACTAGGACTTATACACGGAATAAACCGTCTAATGGCACGTTGAAAATTAATGCTATGGCTTTCACTTTGCAATGCACTTGGATTAAAGGTTCGGCTCCACTAATCAGATGAGAAAAGCCAACATTCAGCGTTACAAGGTCGTTGGCTGAAAGAAGCAGCCGCACTGGTCAGATGAGAAAAGAACGGAGCGTTGAGCCTCAACGATGCCATACCCTCGTGGCCATGGACATGAAGATGAAACCATTAATCAGGATAATCTTCGTAGCTTTGACTTTAGAGATCGTGAGGCATACTCGTGTTTTTACTAATTTTTAATGTTGACACTTAAAACTATAATAAGAGAATTAGTAGCTCGCACGGGTGTAGACAGATTGACAAGTGTTGTGTAAATAAAAGGAAATTTGTAAAATGAAGTCTCATGTTCGATTCTCACACGGATTTACTCGTGCGCCATTCTTGCGGGCTAGGGGTTGGGTGGTTGCTCCTGGGGTTATAGTGGTAGCCGACGAGGATCGACCCCGTGTCACGCGAGTACGAGAACCGCGAGTTGCCGATTCCCCCAATTAAAAAAATAATAAATAAATAAAAATAAAAATAAGAGAATTAGTTGAAGAGACTTTGTTAATCCTTAGAAGCTTCCGAATTTTGACTAGGCTATCGGTTGGTGCGTAAAGTTATTTTTTGACTTTGTTAAACCTTAGAAGCTTTCGAATTTGGGCTAAATTTTGTTCATGGGCTAATTTTCCATGGTTTTTTCCAAAAAAAGATTCGTTATTCTAAACATGATTTGCCCAAATTCTATAGGATAAAATTATTTTACCATCAAAATCGCCAAAATTTTATACAAACTGTATAGAATCTTTAGAAATTTGAATATTTTTACAAAAATATCACCAAACATTTATAGTTGGCATATGAAGGAGATTCACCAAGGTTTCTACATTTTAAAATATTTTTTCATCCTTAAAATGATCTATGGTAACATCCTAATGATTAATGGTTTCATCCTAATAGTCATCGCCCCGAGGGCAAGGCATTGTTGGCCCTAAATGCTCTTTTCTTATCCCATCTCCTGCAATCCAACGATGGCCACAAGGCATGGCATTGTTGGCCCTAAATGCTATTTTCTTATCCCATTTCCTGCAATCTTAATGCTATTTTCTTATCCCATCTCCTGCAATCCAATGACATTGTAAAGAACATGTTTTGTAATCTGATAAGTTGAGTTGCTCCTTGATCCAAGGGCATTAAAGAGTTAGTCACAACATGGAAAAAATAGTTTGTGATGTATATGAAATATGAGTAGTATAAACCTTTTACTTTTAATTTTTTTTTTTTAATATTATTGGAATTTGGTAATTGGTGACAAAATCTTAAGTTTATAGTATTTTTAATTTATAATTTTTTTTAGTGTTTTCAAAAACTTTTAAACCATTAAAATCTACAATTCTAATTATTTTAATTATTTTTCTAAATTTATAACAAATATTTAATAAATATTTATAAAAAAAATCAAAAAAATAAAAAACATAAAAGGTTTAAACTACCTCATATGAAATAAGTCTTAATCAATTTAACCATAATGTTAAAAAAACTTGAAAAAAAAAACTGTAAAAAACAATTATCTCTCCATCATATTTCAATTAAGAAATAAGTTCTTTATCATCTAATAATGGTTGGACAAAGTTTTTTGAATTTTCAACTAATTTTTAATTAATGCTACGACTGACTCAATTAATTTTTAATTTTGTGAAGTGTGATGATTATCCCATCATCCTCTTTACACACTATTACAGGAGGATCTTGCAGGCCACCATGTTGAGGATGTTGCAGGAAAGCTAATAATGAATATTGGGTATTCAGATCTGTGATATTAATAGGCATCCGAGGATACTAATTAATCCCAAACTGAAACTGAAACGGAGATAAGGAATTGAAGAAAATCAAGTGTTCCACATTCACAAATCAACCGAAATTCGATCATGTGTAGACTTTGCCTTGAAAAGTAAAACGGTGCAATTACGTGCGTGCCTTCCAATGTAGAGACTTCTACTATCTCATTCATAAAAGAAAGAAAATCAAGATGGTTAAACACGCAAGTTGATTTTATGTGGTCTACTGAAAAAGGAAGAAAATTCAGATGGTCAAACACGCAAGTTGAGTGTATGGTGTCCACCAAGAAAGAAGATTAAGATGGCCCACATTAGTTGTAAGTAATTTTAAATTTCTTAAAGTGTTAAAAAATCAAATTTTGTTTTATCATTAGAATATTTTCAATTAGATTAATTGAATTTTATTTAAATAATTAAAAAATTCATATATATAAAATTTTCTTTTATAAATTGAGTTTAATCAGAGTAGGTGAGAGGAATAATTGTTTTGAGAGGACTAATTCTTTTGTGAATTGAATTTAATTAGAGTAGTTGAGAGGATTAATAATCTCTGTAATAGTTTTTTGAATTTTCAACTAATTTTTAATTACTTTATAACTAATTTTTAATTTGAAACTTAATGCTATGACGGACTCTTCAATGTCCTTGCATTATCAGATTACAAAAACTTTTTCTTTGCGAGGTTGTTGGATTGCAGGAGATGAGAAAAGAAAAGAGCGTTCAGCGCCAACAATGCCTTGCCCTCACGACGATGGCCATGACGATGAAACCATTAATCATTCGCCTGTTACTTGTCGTGACTATCCAAAGCCATGTGAAAATATACCAAACAACTGTCCATGGCTATGAATAAGCAATACAAAGGTGGCTACATGCCAGAGGTTGTCATAGTCATGAACAAAGCCCAGTAAAACCAGTCTCAAAATCAATCTGAAGATATCTGTATACAATGGAGTACAATCTGATCTCCCATGATCATTGAAGTCACATAGGTAGTGGTCCAATGAAAGGTAGCAACAATTCAGGAAAGATGTGACTATGAATTGATGTCTTCAAGTATTCTATACAATCTGCCAAAGGTGCAAGTATACATCATGTGAATAAAGGACTTGAGGTCGAACACAATGAGACTTCGTTTGATTACCGGTCATTAAGGTATATCGTTAACAAACGTGAGACAACCTACTGATAATGAAAGTAGGTATCAAGGCATCGAGTACATTCTTACAAGTGTGAATAGAGGTGTCGGGGTCAAACACTTGAAGAAACCATCGATCGGGAGACATTGATGTATTCCCAACTGTAGATGGCGAGAGAACCTGCCACTAATGACTGCAAGCCTCTAGGTACTCATAGGAATCTAGGTCTCATCTCCAGAATAGATGACCTGAAGTCTATGGAAGGAGACCCATTGAAAGGAGAGCATTAAGGAATCTCTCATCATTCAACACGAGGCACAAAGCAGGATCTTAATGATTTGGAGGAAATCAGACAAAGAACATGTTCACGAACCAACAACCCTATGCGTCTGTGCCAGATGCAAGCGGTACACGAAAAATACCCTCTGAATAGCAGCCAACAAGGAAAACTGCTGACAAAGGCGAGGAAACCACCAAAAAGGCTAATGGAATCCAAGACATTGCATGAATCCCAATGTGTGAATAGATTTCTTGTCGTCGAACACAAGGGAAACCACCTAGTCAACGACTGATGATGAAATGTCGATTGTTGGGTTCAAGGTTACCTACCAATGAGGAAAGTAGGACCAGGGTGCGCAATAAGACTACATCTTCATGTAACTCTGAGACACACTGAGGGTATGACCGACATGCAAAGTCAAGAGTTTTGAGGAATGAATGACACAGGTTGATAGACATCGTTTGAACAAGAGCATGAGACATATGGAAGACTCTGACAGATAGATTCAATGATGAAACTTTGAGATGCAAGAGGCATCAATCAAACTCTCCATAGTTATGCTATATAAAAAAATATGCTATCAAGACAAGATAAAAGGCCTACCTCATCCAGACGTTCGATAAAGTCCATCGTTGAGCACTTGACTCAAAGAAATACACCTGCAACTTGTCCTCAACAACCAAGAAATGCAAGCATATGATGATAATATATAATGTTAGCACATTCAATAACATAATCCATCAACATTCATAACAAATATGCCCATGGAATAACAATTCAAATATTTGCAAGATATTAATTAGATGAGAAAAGAGTATTTCTATTAGAATGTAATCAACATAAGTGAATGAATTACAAACTTCCATGTCGGCATGGTTCAGAACCGAGAAACTAATTCCCTTCCATCTGGGCCTCCACCACTTCAATCCTCCACCAAAGGAAAGCTCATATAAGCGAGACAATGAGGTTCTCAATGAAGTAGGGAAGAGATTTGAGGATGAACAATGTGTTCAAACTTAAAAAGACAAAGGGATGCAGACTCAATATGAAGTGAACAATTTTTCTAGAGTTACTTTGCTCTCAAAGTTGAATTCTTATCCCCTTTTCCATAGCTCGGATTTGGCCCATTTATAGCTTTCAAGTGGAACTAAAGGGCCAATTCAGAATGTTTCCAGTATATGGAAGGTCAAGGATCATGGATCTCGTGACGTGACATGGAAACCCATCACCATTTTTTATTTTTGGGCACAAAACCCGATGTACACAGGCTGTAGTGGTGCAACCCGTGTATACGCATGTTGTACAATAGGTAGGGCGCGTATATGTGGAAAAATAATGTTTTTAGCTCTGGGATTTGCAAAAAGGGACTTCAAGTTTGCATAGGGAAATGGAAAAATGCCCTATGTGCAAGTTTGCATAGGGTGAGGAAAATCTTGCTATAATAGAAAAGATCACTTCAGATTTCTTCATTGGTTTAATTGCTAGCAGATTCATCTTCAGAGATCAAGCTTATCTTCATATGTTGTCTTAAGTTTCAGAGAGGTGACTGAGTATTTACTTGGTGAATGTTTTATTTGTTGTAGGGACGAGTTTATCCTAGAAAAGGGAATCGTGTTTCCTAGTGGAAGACTAATATTTGTTGCAGGGACGTTCCTTTTGTCCTAGGATCGAAATCTCTGTAGTAGGGGTCGACACTTCCAAAGGGAAATAAGTTTACAGTGTGTGGGTCGCTCCAATTGATTGGGAAGATAAAAAAATACTTGTTGGGCACACTATTTGCAGTGAGGGTCGAACTACTTTCTTCTGGCTAAGTAAAATCCTTTTTGGGCGGCATACCTTCCATTCCTAGGCCACATTCTTCTCTAATTAAGGTCGATTTGATGTTGTAGTAAACCAACTGCTGTGTAGAGGATGGGGAATGACAAAACTGTCAGTTTTAGGACTGTTTAGTGCTAGAGAAATCAAGCATTACTATGGACAAAGATTGTATACCAATCTGGGCACTTTTCCTGTAGCAGAGGCAACAAGAGTTGGGGCTCCATTCATTGGGATTAGACACATTTGGTAGAAGATACATCCATCTTGTTCAAGCTCTTGTAAATTGTTTCCCACCGAAATAAAGACCATGTTCCTTATCTTTCATTGTTGTCATATATGTTGATTTCTTAATATGTGTGGAATGTCACAAATAAAATATGTGGTAATTGCTTAAGTCCATATATGCATTCTTTATCAGAAACTCTCTTAGATTGAGCAATTGTTAGTAAATTTCTATTAATATATTGAGTGCCCAATATTATAAAAGAGAGTGGTAATCCTGTCAATATACTTCTGCACTGGTAAACTCCAAGTATTCTCAAACAACAAAGTGTTCCTTAAACTTGGCACTAAAACTCAAAAAAAAAAAAGTACTTGGGAAAGTGGATGGGAATTTTACAAAAAGAAGATACCTGACAATCGAGGACTTTCTCTTTGTAGCATCTGCGAGAGAACGAAAGTGTTGAAAAATTCAAAATTCTCATAACGCAAATAACAGTCGTCAGATACAAAGTGTGCCCCATGAGCTCCACTTTGGCATGTGAATACATTCATGGAGGACAACGTTAGGCACACTCCTCATATTTTTGGGGAAAAATCTCCCCAACAATGCGCTAAGCTGTAAATATTCCTTGTTAAACTAGAAGGCACAACGACTAAATCTGCAGCGAAAAGTTTGGGACTCTGCAGAGATTTATTAGAAACATTTCAAAGCAGGTCCATCACAATTTTTGTGAATTGTTGTGGTTGATTGTTGTTCTCAGTGTTGCAAAGAAATTTTAATGGGGCACTCCCCGTCATGTCAAAATCATTGTAAACATTCTGATTGCTGTAGAGTAAGAAGAAACCTTCTAGTTGAATGAGTCCAGAAGTATTGTGGAATCCCTCACCAAGATTTTCTTTGGCCGTAGATGCACATTGTTTGCAAGCGGAGGAACCTAAATCTCCCCTGCATTGGACAAGCCCATAAACTCTCTTTTATAATTGCTAATGATTATTGGGCACTCAATATATTAATAGAAATTAACTATTTAATAGAGAGTTTATTGGGCTTGTCCTTAAAATGATCCATGGTAACATGCTAATGATTGCAGGGCCTTGTTGACGCTAAATGCTCTTTTCTTATCCCATCTCCTGCAATCCAACGACATTGTGAAGAACATGTTTTGTAATCTGATAAGTTGAGGTGCTCCTTGATCCAAGGGCATTAAAGACTTAGTGACAACATGGAAAAAATAGTTTGTGATGTATATGAAATATGAGTAGTATAAACCTTTTATACTTTAAAATTTTTCTTTTAATATTATTAGAATTTGGTAATGGGTGACAAAATCTTAATTTTATAGTATTTTTAATCTATAATTGTTTTTAGTGTTTTCAAAAACTTTAAAACATTCTCAATAGGTAAGTTAAACCATTAAAATCTATAATTCCAATTATTTCAATTATTTTTCTAAATTTATAACAAATGTTTAACAAATATATATAAAAAAATCTAAAAAAGTAAAAAACATAGAAGGTTTAAACTACCTCATATGAGATAAGTCCTAATCAATTTAACCATAATGTTAAAAAAACAAAGAAAAACTTGTAGAAAACAATTATCTCTCCATATTATTTGAATTAACCAGAAATAAGTTTTTTTATCATCTAATAATATTAATAATAGATGGACAAAGTTTTTTGAATTTTCAACTAATTTTTAATTTAAAAAAATAATAAATTATTATATATATATAATAATTTCAAGTCATTGTAGGAATAGCTGCGAATATAGGAACGGGAGCGCCTTCCAGAGTAATCTAAACGAGGTTTTGGAAACACTGGTGCAGAATGTTTACTACAGCTCATTCAATACTTATAGTGCTGGTGATGAGGGATCCGATAGTACTGTTTATGGGCTTGTCGAGTGCATAGGAGTTTTAAATCCCGATGATTGTCATCAGTGCGCATCTACGGCGAAGACAACGCTTGTTCAGGGATGCAACGGCACTTCTGGAGACATTCAACTAAACGACTGCCTCTTACGTTACGACGATTATAGCTTTTACTACAATTCTTGGGAGAGTACCGAGGATTTTGGTGAGACTTCGACAGTTTGGTCTCATTGTGGGGATACCAAATATAGAAACGGTAGCGTCTTCGAGCGAAATCTAAACAATTTTTTGGAATCACTGGTGGGGAACGTTATTCCCAGCGGATTCAATACTTCCAGTGTTGTTGAGGAGGCAAACAGCAATAGTACGGTTTATGGGCTTGTCCAGTGCAGGGGAGATTTAGGTTCCTTCGCTTGCAAACAGTGCGCATCGACGGCCAAAGCAAATCTTTTTGAGGCATGCCGCAATACTTCTGGATCCATTCAACTCGACGGCTGCTTCTTACGCTACGACAATCATAATTTTTACAACAATATTGACAGTACGCAGAGTACCCCAATAAGTGTTCTTTGCAACACTTTTAGCAACAATCTGCCACAAGAATTCACAAACACTGTGAAGGTCCTGCTCTCAAATATTACCACTAAAGCTCAACAGAGCCCCATACTTGTCGCTGCAGATTCAGTCGCTGCCCCTTTTAATTTAACGGGGAATATCTACAGCTTAGCACAGTGTTGGAGAGATCTGTTCCGGACAAACCGCAGAGCGTGCCTAACTGAAGCCACCGAAGATATATTAGATAAAATTGGAAGAATTAATTCACACAACACAAAACAGTTTTCATTGCTTAACAAACAAATGGAGGTTACATATATAGCATGTAGATCACTGACTTAAGTGGATCTGATTAGCTAATAATAGT
>SNQJ01S0001550.1:51905-83172 GCA_010110895.2 Picea sitchensis
TGAAGGCGCATGAACAAAGGGTAAGGGAGAGAAATCGATTTCCAGTCTGAGCAGTGAATTACAGCTGAGGTTTTCTGTGTGAGAAGGCTCGTTGTCTTGCTGTTGAGGAGGGTTTCTGTTCTGCAAGAGGAACAGAGCATTTTAATTAGCAAAATGGATTCAGGTATTCTAATTCATTTAAATTCCGCTTTAAATATGATGCAGAATCAATGACTGAAAGTTTCTAGATCCTGCAAATAACGTTTACAACGAATACGTCCCAAACGGCAGTCTTGACAGGCTCTTATTTGGTCTCTTCTCGTCCTTGAACGACTTAACGCCGCTCATGTTCGGTCTATTCTATTAGAGTTTATTTGTGTAGCTTGTTAATGTTTTAATTCTATCTGAGGCATTGATTGCAGATACAACAAAACGTCATTTACTTGACTGGACAGAGAGGTATAAAATCATTGTTGGAGTTGCGCATGGGTTGGCATATCTTCACCACGAATCTGAGATTCGGATCATTCACAGAGATATTAAAGCAAGCAATATTTTACTGGATCATAAACACAGACCCAAAATAGCAGACTTTGGCTTAGCCAGACTCTTGGCAGAAGATCAGAGCCACGTTAGCACAAGAGTTGCAGGGACTTTGTAAGAATTCTGTCTATCTTTATGTCTCTCGAGGTCCCTAACATCATTTAATAAATTATAGTATAACATGAACCAATTACAATTCATACACCAGAATACGGATCATATCATTTTGAGACGGTGAAAATTATTACATATGACATTGTGCAGAGGCTACATGGCCCCGGAGTACGCTTTACGTGGACAGCTGACAGAGAAAGCAGATGTATTTAGTTTTGGAGTGCTTCTACTTGAGATTATCAGTGGAAGAAAGAATCAGGGTTCGGCTGAAGACATGGAGTTCCTCATCGAAAAAGTATGGTCCATGTGGATCTCATCTTTGGAGTGGAAATTTTCTAAAATCTACATAGTATTATGATACCTTACTAACTAAAGGTTTATGTTTTTTTTTTATGTTGGCCAATCACTAGACATGGAGATTGTATAAAGCACAGAGATCTTTAGAAGTTATGGATCCTACATTGGAAGGAAGTTATTCGTGGGAGGAAGGGATTCGAGTGATTAAAATTGGTCTTTTGTGTACGCAAGCAGCTGCAGCTTTGCGGCCTTCAATGCCCCGGGTGGTGTGGATGCTGACAAGTGACGGAGAACATCTTGTGTTGCCCACAAAGCCTACTTTCATAGATGTGGAGGGTGTGGGCGCAACTGACCTGACACCTCCCGATGTCCATTCTGCAGCTGCTGCTCCTTCATCTAGCGTTATGGAGCCCAGGTGAAAATCAGCCAATGCCCCTGGAGGTTTCTCACCTCCGTATATTATTGGCCGGCGTTATCTTCTCCGTCTATTACACTAAACACGCTGAAACAATGTTGACTGAGGCAACTGGGGATTATGGATGTCAAGGATTAAATTTTAGCAACTTCACTGATCCCCAATTTCAAATCGGACGGAAAATAGCAGATTATCCATCAAATAAATCCAGAGCTAAGTAGCCGAGCGTGAATGACCAGTCTTGTATAGGGTTGGAGTTTATTCAAGGTGTAGGGTAGATACACTCCGAGAAGGTGTTTCATACAACCTGTAATCAGTAGATTTAAATATGTACTATCTGTTTAAGCGCACACATTTTGTCAAATAAGGTTGCTTACTACCAATAATTTAATTTACAAACAAAATATCTAATATCACTAATCAATTCAAAACACTTAGCAAGCATGGGAAAGCAACGATGAACAAAATGCAAAGCAATTATATTGGAAATTTTTGTATTTATTTATTTTTTTAATTATAGCGGGTTGTATTGTTATCTTAACTGGACTGATATATATTAAAAGAGTTCTGTCAAAGCAACATCATAAATTTTTTTTACATAAGAGAGTATTTAGCGTTGATTTCTGAAAATATAATTAGAACACTAATTACATAGCTTAGCTTGACATTCTTGTAGATAAAATATATAAGCAAAACGACACGGTGAGGCTACGCTGACTTCACAGTATTAAATGAAGACGGATTACATCCTTATATAGGAAAAGACTCTTGCGAGTCGGCTACATGCAAAGCAAAAGACAACTAGACAAATGACTCTTAACTAAGAACCGACTCTTCTAACTGGCGCTTACAACCCGCACTTATTACTGGTGCTAACAACTAGCTAACATCTCCATTATTTCCAAGTCTCCCCCTTAATGGAGAATGGATTGACCAGTCTCCCCCCTTAATGGAGAATGGGTTTACTTCAGATCTAACATCTCTGCAAATACCAACTTAATTTTTCCAAGAGGTTTAATGAAAATAATGCTAGATTTTCATTAGTATTACAACACACAAGATTTATTTCATTTGAATGCAACTTTTCTCAAACAAAATGATACTCAGCTTCAACATGCTTTGTCCTTGTATGAAAAATTGATTCTCATTGATTGAACTTTGATTGTCAGATCTGATCATCGTAGGGTTCCTTTTGTTCTTTTCCATCATCTTGAAGAAGTCTTCTTAACCAAACAACTTCACAAGTTGTTGCACACAGCAGGGCTTTTATATCATTCAAATTTAGAGGATACAGTACATGTGAGGGTCGCTTTTATCAGCTCCATGAAACAAACCCCATCCAATGTTGAACGTGACATTCCAAGTATGTTGATCTTCTATCATCTATTTCCAAAATGAATCAATAACCCGCTAACTTAACATTATTAGATGCATCAAGATACTCTAATACCATAAGCAAGTTTAATTTTAGAGCAATTCTAGTAACGCTTTGTTGCATTACAATGGTTTTCATGAGGTTTCGCCATAACCCGACTTAACACACTCACATAATAAGAAATATCAGGTCCAAGCTGTGGTGGAGATAATTCAGATCATTTCCACCATCTGTCATATACATAGTGCTTAATTCACCTCCTTCGAACTATCACAAGACAGCTTTACATTTTGTTGCATGGGAACAATGGAAGACTTACATCGATCCATTTTAAATCTCTTAAGTATTTCTCGATATACTTACTTTGAAAAACAAAAGCCTATTCGTATTTCTCCAAACTTCAAGACTTAGGTAGTAATGTAACTGACCAAGATCTTTCATTTTAAATACCTTTTGACAACTGCCCTTGATTTCACCAATCAACTTCTCTGCATTTCCTAGAATTATTAAATCATCAACATAATGAAATCAATACTATATACCCCTGCTCACTGCAATTTGTATACATTTGATCAATTCTTTGTTCGCATAAAACCCTCTGAAGAAAGAAAGAGTCTATCTCACCATGACCTAGGTGCCCTGCTTGTTTTAGTCCATACAACGCTTCTTTAACTTACACACTAAGTCTTCTTGGTTCTTTCAACAAACCATTCAAGTTGAGTAAGGTAACCTCTTCCTTTAACTCACCATTCAAAAATGCAAATTTAACATCTAACTCATGCAACTTCCACTGATACTTTATAGCTAAAGTGATTAACATTCGATTCATCTAGCTAACAAAAAATGTTTCAAATATGAATCACAACTTGGCTTAGAATAAACTACCTAGCTTCTTTTATAATTCTATCCATACCACCATCCGATTTAAACTTCATTCGTATATCCATTGTATCCAATGGGCTTCATGCTTCTGCAATTCAACAATTCCTAAAGTATTTGTTTTTTTCAATATAGATTCATTCTTCATCCATTGCATTTCATTCATCATGTTCATTAGCTTCATCAAAATTCATGGGTTCTATAGCACTTGAAATGCTACTCATCAGGGAATAGTCTTTACCTGTAGTCAACTGTTCTGAAGATCTTCTCAACTGATTATCTTCTTCCCCACTTTCTAGAAGATCTATCTCCAGGGTGGAAACCTGACCTTTGAACTTTCCATATCATTGAGTCCCTCTTGCTGCTACTGTCACCACCAGGATGGGTTAGGGCGAAGGTTATGGGATGGCTACCTGTGGGTTGTTGCTACCGTTGTTGCTCTCTTTAACTCCTTCATCAAGAAGTCTCTGCCATTCCTCATGACCTTTGTCACAAGGATTTCCTCGCCTCGCCATGGAAAAGTACATCTCTGGCTCTGTAAACACTTTGTGAGAACGATCAAACAAATTTTGTATATGAATTCAACAATACCCAATGAAAAAATACATTTAGTGGCTTTAACATCCACTTCCTTTCCTTTTCTCCTTTTGAATATGTGCAAAAGATTTACACCCAAATACTTTCTAATTATTAACTGCAGGTTTGGAAACATACAAGGATTCGAAAGGAGTGATACTATCAACACACCTTGTTGGACTTATATTCATTAATGAACCTATAGATTTATGGCTTCACCAAATGCATTTGAGATTTTTATTTTCATCATATCAAGGCAGCCACCCTAACTGTGGTTCCTCTCGTTTCCTTTCATGACCTTTTATTTGTGGAGTGTGAGGTAATCAGAACTCACTGTGACTATTCCATTATCTTTGTACATTTGTTGAAGTCCCCTTTATTTGTACCTTTGTATTTGAACTGAGATTTTATGGATTTTTCCAACTTCTTCACCCATGGTTCTGAATTCCTTAAATTACTCGAAAACATCACTTTTTTGCCTAAGGAAGTAAACCCATGTGAATCTCTTGCAATCATCAATAAACAATAGAAAGTAAAATGCACCTCCTATGCAGACTAGGTATTTAGGAGTTGCATTTTACTTTCTGTTGTTTGTTGATGATTGCACAAGATACATCTCTCTTTTTCTTATCGGTATTATAGTGGAATTCATCTTTGTGCATCTTCCTAATGCACATCCATCACAAGCAACTTTCTCATTCTTTATCATGGGAAGTCCTCCAACCATATTCTTTTTCTAGAATAACAATAAATCAGGATGATTTCGACACCGATAACTTTACAAAGAATCATTGGTATATATAAGTCGCTGCATGATGTGCTTTGGTCGGGTAACATCAAGTTTGTATAGACCTCCCACTGACTCCTGCAAATAGTTCAAAAGTGGTCCAAATACAGATCCCTTCAATTATGTACAATTTTAAAGAATTCAACTAAGTTTTGGTCCTCAGAATGGTGGACACATAGATCAATTTTTTCTTTATTCCCCGCGCATACACCACATCATAATGCATTTTAACAAGAATTCTATTAATGTCATTGTGAATGTCCCACATTCCTTGATCCTGATGGGTTACATCATCTCCAAGATATATATCGGCACCATTCTGTTTTTAAAATTAGTATACCAATTTTTATTACAAGTCATATGTACCGATGCTTCGAAATCCACAAACTAGGCATCAAAATCATCCTTTTCAGCAGATAAAGCAACGTTAGTCACAAACAACTTAAGATCCCTTGAGTCAAAATTTGGGGGGTTCAATAACATCATCACTAGCAATAAATAATCCATGATCTTGATTTGAAGATTTTTCTCAGATAATGACCGAATGTGTTCTAGGTTTATTCCTATCATTTTTCTTCTTATGATGTTTTAAACCATATGTCCAGTCGCACTCCACAATAAAAATCAACCTTTGACTCATTCCTATCGTGGAATTGTATACCTTGATTTCCATGGCTGTCTTCTCTCACATGAACTCAGGGCCTCGCCATGAACCTCTACCATGAATCACCGGGCCTCTACTCTGATCTCCCTCTCATAGATTTATTATTTGATCACAGTGCCAAATCTTTACTTGAGGCTTCAGATTCCCACTCTCTTCCTCTTGCAACAAAATAAATGTCAATTCTTCAAACGTGGAGGTTTCCTCCTTGTCAGTAAGACCAAGTAGGAAATATGCTATAGTCTTCTAGCATACCATTAAGGTATTAGTCACTAGATCAGTATTGGAAAAACAGTTTCGCCTACATTTACAAGCTTGTCTTTCACCTCTTTATCATGCACTCCAAAAATGAACCAATGTATCTACTTCCATCCATCTTAATGCCTAGTAATTTACTTTTCAGGAACAAAATGCGATTTGTGTTGGTAGTTTCATATAATGCTTTAAGAGATGTCCATGCTGTTATAAGTTGTAGCTGCCTCTAATTGTGGGAATTATGCTATCTTTAACTCCGACATGCTAACAATACCTTTGGTTCTTATTTTTGCGCTTTCTCCCGGGCCTTTGATCTCAGGCTGTCGAGACTCTCCACTCATCAGTTGGCTCTGACTCTCCTGGCCGTTGTCGACCAAGAACTGCAATGTGTCAGCCTGGTTTCATTCGCAATGTTCCGCATAATTCATAGCCTCCATGAGCATCCTGTGATCTCGAATTTCCCAAGCACAAAGCTCTGCCATCTAGCTTTTTGGCTTCATTGAGGTATGTCTTTGCTAGAGCCAGCGGATTCGCCATCACTGCAATTTAGTCTCTGCAAGAAAATCACCAAGGATATGCAACGTTTTGTTGCTTTGTCTTCGGATACTACCGATCCGACTCAATCTATCTCTGTTCCAAAATATCCACTTTTTAAAACTTATAACTCCCTCTTCACCTCTTTATAAAATATATCCACTAAAAAATTCTCTTTAAAATAATAACCTCTTCACTTCTCTTAATAAAATTTCCACTTTAATAAACTTCACTTTCACTTTAATAAACCTCCTCTTTTTGTTTTAATACACATGCATGTATTTACTTTAATAATAAAAAAGAAAGTAAATAATTCCTCCCATTATTTGCATGTATAATAGAAATCGTGACACTCCCTTTTTAATACTCCAAAAGCAAGAAAACTCACTCAATATAAAATATACCATGCAAAACAAAATAACCTCACGCATATAAACTCACGCAGTCGCTTACAATCCGTTTAAACTCACTCACGCAGGCAAATTTTCTCACGCATGCAATCCAATTAAACTCACAATTAAACTCCGCGATTCAAACTCCACGTTTCTCACGCAACAAAATTTCACTTCTTCCAAATTAATCACGCTCAAAAAAGCTCTGTTCCTCACGATTCTCGCACCTCACGCTCTAGTGGCCTGCGATCTGTTTGCACCCCACGAATACTCCGGCTGCAAGTTGTTCGCACCCCACGAATTGACCGTCTGCGGGAATTTTGACAAATTTCTATGCGTGAAAGGCGGAGTAGTATTCCCCCGCACCCTACCTGAGGAGGGACCTGTGAACTTCAAGGATTTTCGCACCTTCTACTCGTGGCTCTGATACCAAGATAAAATATATAAGAAAAACAGCACGGTGAGGCTACGCTCACTTCAAAGTATTAAATGAAGACGGATTACATCCTTATATAGGAAAAGACTCTTGCGAGTCGGCTACATGCAAAGCAAAAGACAACTAGACAACTGACTCTTAACTAAGAACCGACTCTTCTAACTGGCGCTTACAACCCGCGCTTATTACTAGTGCTAACAACTAGCTAACATCTCCATTATTTCCAAGTCTTGTTGCTCTATTTTTGAAAGTTTCAAAACTAAAAATGTTTTTACAAAAGTGCCCAAGCACCATCAGATTTTAAAAAAACATTCAAGATATGTTTTTGAGAGGTTGAGAGGCTCTTCTTCAATGTCCATTGGACCATTTTTATTTCGTAGTTCCCAGGATTATTTTCAAGAGCATCATTATTTGGGATTGGTTTTCTAAGGTTTACATAATCAGAGGTTGAGGGTTGAGCAGGGCTGGGGTCTCATAAATGGAGGAAGGCAACTTCCAAGTGGGCCGATATTGCCACATCTCATTTGGTTGGAGCAATCACAACTCATCCTACACGGAGGGACATAGACGCAATTCAGTGCCACATCTCATTTGGTTGGAGCAATCACAACTCATCCTACATGGAGGGACATAGACGCAATTCAGTGTGGGAGGGACATGGCATGTTATTGCAAACAGGAGAGACGGATGAATTTGTTGTCTTACCATACTAGCACAACCACTAACTCATGCTGAGAACGTCGAAAGGTAGTGGTTGAGAACACGTGCCTCCAATATATTGAGAATGCATGACTCCAATATAAAATGTTTGTGGTAATTCGTCTATGGTAATATGAAATGTTTGGCTGCATTAGGTTGATAAATGGAACGTGGTAATTACATATCCTTACAGTAATTTTTTAATGTGATAAGGTAAATGTTAAAAAGTAAACATGTTAACGGATGCCTTGATAAATGCAAGAAAGTTATGAACAATAAATCTGATCCATTGATTCTGGAGGACGACTAAGAATATGCCAGCATCTTGAATGCATAGCCATCAGATTAGGGTTTAAGGTTAAATAAGGTTAAAAGAGCATTAATTATGCCCATTGTCAATAGGTGTAAGCCTTTCGGTGAGAAAGGTCAGGAAAGGACATGGAATTTGACTTTATGATAAGTTTTAATTTTGTTAAAAGTTTTACTATCGAGTCTCAACAATGACCAAATTAATATTTTGAATATATTTAAATCTGGAAAAAAAACTGAAAATGTCGATGGAATTCGTATTCTTTACGGGAAAGTGCGAACAAAAAATGCAGAAAAAGGTGTTGTAATACATATCAATGCATAATTTTCTATCTTTAAACTAATTCTTGAAAAGTATAGTGTTCCTGCAATGAATGAGAACTACAGGGAAAGAAAAGAAACACCAGTTAAAAATGTTTTTTTTTAATGTATATATATCTTTGTATATTTTAATAGTTAAATCTTTGCATGGAGGGAGTCCTTTGTCCCACAAACAATAGGTTTTCTATATCAATTTGATGAAATAATCAAACATGGAGGGAGTCTCTTGTTCCATAAACAAGAGGGTTTTACATACCAATTTGATGAAATCCGATACAAGTCTTTTGAAAATTTTTGGAGAAAAAAGAAAGGGAGCCATATAGAGTGAATTTATATTCAAACAGTTACCACTAGTTGCTTGTAACTAGTTAATGTCAATGAAATCAAATACAAGTATTTGGAAAATTTTGGAAAAATAAGGAATGGAGGCATGAGCAATTGTTGTGGGGTTGGAAAAGTGTCTAGGGAAAAGAAAGCCTTAGTAATGCTTGGGTAGGGAAAAAGAAACAAGAAGGTGTAAAAACTTTTAAGCTTTAATATTTTAATTAAAAACTTTAAAGATAATGGATTTTTCAAAATGATCATTGTAAATGTGGAAGAAGCCACCTACAACTTTTTAGTAAAAAAATGGAATCATGTGCAATTATTAAGGCTTAGAAAAGTTTTGCAAAAGTCTTTGAAAAGGTAAGAGAGATATTGAATTTTTAAGTGGATTGGAAAGTAATTGAAAAAGTTTTTAAAACAAGTGAAAATAGTAGTAAAGTTGTTTATACATTTCTCTTAGAAATGTTTTAATATATTAATTGTATTTAGTCTAAAGAAAAAAAATATAATAATTATAAAACACTTGAAATTTGCACATTATTTGTACATAGTTTAGAAATAAAAATAGAAGTGATGTGAATTCTTTATACTTTTAATAGTTTATGGAAAAATCTATTAACGCTCTTAAAAATCCCTAAATTGTGCAATATGAACAATTGTATATGCAATTTCATCAACTCTTTTAACTTTGTAACTAATTTTTAAACAAATTTCATTGAAAAACATAAAAAAAATTCATGAAATCTAATATTTAAACTAAACTATTATTACCTTTAATAATTAAATTAAAAAAACTATATACTAAAAGAAAGGTAATATTATTATGACATTAAAGGAAATCTATTATATTAATTAAAATGTCACTACTCTATTTATTCTTAATTCAATTAATAACAATATATCAAAAGAAAAGTATATTATCATGACATTAATGAAAATCAAATACAATAATTGAATCTCTATATATAATTGAAATATAATATTTGAAACTAAGAAATATTAAAGAAATAATGTTAAAAAATTGAAATATTTAAAATTATGTGTTAAAGAGAAGAGTAATGTTCTAAGATTAAAAAAATGTAATGTTATTATAAACTATGTATTAAAGAGAGGAATAATTGTGAAATTAGAATATTGTACTATAAAAATTATTATTATTATTATTATTTGGCCGATAGGCATGCCCCCTATTGGAATCGCTTGATTAATCATCTTTTTTAATTACAGAATTTGATCTTATGGTCAGGAATTGAAGATGTTGGCATATTCTTCGTCTTGCCTCTAAATCAATGAATGAGATTTGCATAATTAACTCTCTTGCATTTATGAATTCACGCGTTCATCATGTTTACCTTTTCACTTTTACATAACATGAATAAGAAATTACTAGCCACAAACCATAATTTAACAAATCCACACTAGATTACTTTAGTTTTAACATTTAAATTTACATTATCATTTGTTTACATTTTAGAGTTGTGTCGCTTGTAATTATCTTGTAATTATATCAAGTATTAGCATGGAGGGTAGAGACAAGTGGAGAGCAACCATTTAACATTTATTTATTTTTATTTTTTTACTAATTGGCGATTTCATAAATTCTAATGCCATGTGGTACAAGAAATATTTATGTATCCTCCCTTTCACTATACCACGAGAGCCCGAGAGAGGAGTGGATTAGCCCTTTTTAATTAATGGTTTCATAAACATTTAAGCCATGTGTACCAGGAAACAAACATTTATGCCATGTGGTACAAAGAAACAAACATTTACTGTATCCGCCCTTTCACCCTGCCAGAGGGAGAGGAGTGGATTACCTGGTGTAGTAATGTTGGATGCCCCGTATAGCTTGGCTTTTAGATTTTACCTTAAGTTTTCATTTCTTGGCGTTTAGATTTCAATGTATATATTAATGTATTCATATTTTTTTAAATGCTTAGGGAAACAGGGCGTGTATGCTTCTTCGCTTAGAGAAATTTTATAGAGTAAATACTTGCATTTCTCAAAAGAATATTATGCTGAATCAATTTCAAATACTTTATACTCAGTGTTCAGAGTTATAAAATACAGTCAAAATTGATCCTGATTTAGTTCTCTTGGGATTTCTCAAAAACAATAAAGTTTGTTACAATGCATTGTAATTTAAAGGCATTTGTCCAAAGGACTGGGATTGGGGATCCCACAGACCATAAATAAAACATATACAAGAAGGTAGAACAAAGATAGAAGAAGGTGGGTGAATGGTGAACAACAAAATCTAGAAAGAAGACAAAGTGAAAGTTATCAGAATTTGGTTAAACTTTTCTATTCAAAGAAGAAGAATAACTGGATGAATACTGATAAAGAAAGAATAATGTGATCAATATGGACTTACTATTATGGTATCTCTCACTTTATCTACTTGCTTCTTCTTCCTTTATATTCTTGTTGATTGCAGTTGGATTGCTAGTCATAAATTCCTCTGTTGGAATCTCAAAAATCTTGGCGTTTGAAGTATTTAACCATTATTGAATAAAGTCCCTTAATGGAGAAACAATTACTTATTGCTTTATCTTAATATTAAACAAATCCTTTTCAATTTCCCTAAGATCAATGGAGAAGTTTTGTAATATATTTTCAATGTCTCCATTCTTATTTGTATATTCAACAAGACAACTATCAATGTCATCATGTATGAATTCCATCATATTGTCGAATTTTTCAACCGATGTCCTTTTTAATCCTTCAATCTTCTCTTCAAAATCCTTTCGAGTGATGAGCATGGAGTTTGAAATATACTTAGGGTCTGTGACTTCAATGGTCATTCCAACGATGTCCAAATCAAGGATTTTTAAATATGCGTGATTTTTCCTCCTCGATAAGTTAGTCAATTGGGCTATTAGACATTTTAATACATTAATTTGTTCGATCCAGGAAGATTTCAATTTTTTGATTCGTCGCGGAGAAGGTAGACTTTCCTTCTTTTTACAACTCCATCAGTATAGAACCCTTCATCATTTTTTAAGTTTGAATTTAAATATTCCTTGGTGTTTTGAATTCTTAAACGAAGAGAAGCAAAACTCTTTGCCATATCCCATAGTTCTACAATTAATTACATCCTCTTCTTAATATTATATTCAACAAAATGTCGGGTGGGCGTGATTAAACTGGAAATTCCTTTGATCCTCAAACTTGATTTTCATTTTTCTTGAATACCCTTTCCAGGATGAATCATGGAAACAAGAGAAGCCAGAATAGGTGGAGGCATGAGGGTTGTCTCAATTTTTATTTTTTTTCAACTAGGCATTCTCCTCTTCCAAGTGTGCAATTGAAACATTGAGGGAATCTAATGTAACTCTATGAATGGATGATAATTTTGAAGGTAACATATCTCGTGTGTCAATGGTGGTCCGTAGCTTACCTCTCTTACTTTTTGTGGTTCTTTCAAAAGAAAAAAATTAGACTCCTTATCAAAAGATGCATTTTGTACAACAAATGTCTCCTCGTCAGAAAAAGTTTCATCATGGGTCATGAGTGCAAAGGCAGGTTGTACATTCTCTCAAGTTGATACTTCAACATATGGAAAAGTAATGTTTTCAATATCCACATCTAGGTCCATGTTATCCAATAATAAGTCATCTTCCCGAGCATGTGTCTCACCCGCTTCCTACTGTGAACTGGTTATTTTTCTTTTGACCTTCATTTTATGGGGATTTTCTAGGTTCCCTTTAGGAGGGTTCCTATCTTCATCATCCCCAGAATTAGTGCTCTGTATTTTTCTCACATGAGATGTTCCTTGTTCTGGATATAGCTTTGGCAAGGCACTCCTCCTAGAGATAGCTAGTGATTGAGCAATTTTTTCATTCAAGGGTCTACCTCTTTCTTTATGATGCTCTATTATGCTTATGACAATTTCTATGTCTTCTGAATTTATGTTGGCTTCTTGGTCATTCAGATGGTGATTTTCATTTTCTTCTTCTTTACTAATGGATGATTTTAAAAATGTAGGGCCAAGCCTCCATTAATAACACATGTGGGGATAGCCACGTGTGGAATTTTAAGAACATTCTATAAGGCCCAAAACTTATCACTAATTGAGGGTTAAGGAAAAAAAAATCCTAACCATGGATGCAGGCTATCGGGTTGTGCTAAATATTCGGTCGCTAGGAGGAGAAGGTATTCCATTATTTAGCATTTTATTTGTTCCATAGTTGAAAAAAGTATATCAGAGTGGTATTTTGAGAGCATAACAGAGGATGAGAGAAAATGTAGCAGCCATACAGGCCACGATGTTAAATGAAACTCCAAAGTGAGAGCCTCTTTGTTTGTATTTGGATTTCAAGAAAAGAGAGAAGAGCATATGCATCACCTTATAGCTAGGTTTTTTCCCATATTGGGTTTCCCATGATATATCTTGTGCTCATTTGTGTGGATGTTGTGTTCTTTTTCTCATTTCTTTCATTTTCACATTTCAATTATTTTCACAATTTCAACTAGTAAGCTAGTAATTAGTAATATGGGATCTAAGAAAGTAATTTGCATAAACTAAGACTTTGTAATATGATAAGATATGTTGTGAAAAATTGTTCCAGTTGAATATCCATGATGTTTTACAGATCATATTGATACCAGAGCAGTTTTCTTTGGGGTATTTGTGAAAAGTTGTAGGATCCAAGAATTTTCTTAAGAAGAAAGTAATATAACCCTAGCCATGGTGGATGTGTTTGTTCACAACAACCCTAAAGATCTAATAGAAGAGAGAATTGCAAGGTTGGAAGATAAATTCATTGATATATCTCACAATATGTCCCTCCTCATGGTGGTTCTAATAAGAAATATTGGATTGTTGGGGGAGGTTGGAGGCTCTAACTCAGAGATCGGATCAGAGGGGGGATTAGGAGAAAATCAAGACCTAGAAAATGAATCAAGGAAATAGATCGAGAAAGAGTAGTCAACTTCCAGTTCCATTACCCCTTCACAATCCTTATTTAAAATGGAAGAGAAAGTGGATATCAATCCATACCAAGGAAATATCAATGCAATAAATTTTAAACATTGGTTGCAATAGTTAGAGGTTTATTTCAATGTACACCATATAGAGTAAGAGTAGAAGGTTTCATTTTCCTGACTGAAATTAGAGGGCCATGCATTAACCTAATGGGAAATTTACGTAGAGACACTTAGGTTGGAGGGAGATCCACTAGTAACTAAGTGGGAGGATTTTATAACCCTCATTAAGTCCCAATTCTACCCTATTGGGTATGTAGAGGATCAATGTATCTGTTGAAATTACTTTAGGAAAAGGCAGGGGAAGATTTTGCAAGAGTACACCACCAAATTTAAGAATATGGCTATCATAATAGGTATCTCTTTCAAGAACCCAAATGTACATGTCAATGATTTGGGGGATCTACATATTCATTTGTGAAATAAAGTGATTCTCTTCAATCCCAGGACAATTGATGAGGCTTGTGTGCAAGCATGGTATGTAGAAAATATAGGCCACAAAAAGGATACCTAAGTGGTTCCAAACAAAAATAGCACCAGGACACTTCCAATGAAGGAGAGACGAAGTGGAAAGGGAAAGACAAGAAGACAACAACCATTGCACATCAATGCAAGGATCTAAGTAACCATTCTAACCATTGTAATATCAATGGTCACACTAAAGAAAAGTGTTGGAAACTACATCCATAGTTGAACCCTAAGAAATATAAGAAGGATGCCAAGAATAAGAACCTTATAGCTACAAATTCAAGCAACCAGGTAAAGAGAAACTCAGATGTGGATGAGAAGATTTCATATGCTTCAATGCATAAGGAGGTGAATCTGAGTAGCCTTTATCACAAAGAAGAGAAGGATATGACAAAACTTTTCCATATCAAGATCAAGGTGAAGAAGACCAAGGTGGAAAATCTATTCTATTTTGGTTCCTAGGCCATTATAATAGCAACATATCTAGTCAACAAGCTTGGGTTGGAGGTTCATGATCATCCAATCCCATACCCATTGGGTTGGGCGAATAAGGATGCAACAATCAAGGTCAGAACACAGTATAAGATCAAATTTGTTGTAAGTGCATATTTTATTGATGAAGTTGAGTTAGATGTAGTACCCATTAACATGTATGGTGTAGTGTTTGGAATCCCCTACATGTATATGAGGTATGTGATATTCATGTGGAGAGAAAACTAGTATCACTTGATCAAGAACGAGAAGTCCTACATCATCAACGCACATAAATGTAAATCAAATATCTCACTAGTAAGTTCCATCCAAGTAAAAAAGTTGATTAGTTCTAGTAAGAAATATGTATTGCTTTTGTTAAGAGAGAATCAACTAGGTGATGAATCAATAAGGGTAAAGTAATCCTTGGAGGGATGTAAAGTAATAATTGGAGAAGTTTTTATAGACATACAAATGATTGTTTGAGGATACTAAAGGGATATCACCTAAGAGGGAAGTGGAGCACGAGACACAATTGTTTCCTGACTCCCCATTACCAAATATTGGATTGTATAGATAGTATATTTTGGAAGCATATGCAGTGAAGAAGAAGTGGTAGTATTTTCTCGAGTGGGGAGTCGTTTGACCAAGAACTTCACCTTGTGGGTCACTTATCATCATCATACCCAAGAAGGATGGGACTTGGAGAATGTGTATTGACTATATAGCTTTGAAAAAAGTTATACTCAAGAATCGATACCCTTTGCCATAGATAATGATTTGTTAGACCAATTGCAGCATGCCAGGTACTTCACCAAGATGGATCTCAAATCAACATACCACTAGGTATGTGTCAAAGAAAAATACACATGGAAGACTAACTTCAAGACAAGGAAAGGTTTTTTTGAATGGTTGGTCATGCCATTTGTTGTATGTAATGCATCGGTTACATTTATGAGACTAATGAATGATTAATTACTCCCATATTTAGATTCATTTGTTATATTGTATTTGGATGATATATTGGTTTATAGATCTACTTGGAAGGAGCACATATCACATCTCATGTAGAAGTTAGAGACTCTGAAAAAGAACCAGTTGTGGGATAACCTCATAAAATGTGAGTTTGCTCAATAGTCACTGATGTATTTGGGGTATGTAATCGGTGGAGGGGATCTCAAGATAGATCCTACAAAAATGGAGACCATCATAAAATGGTGATTTCCTATCGATGTCATTGAAGTTAAGATCTTTTTTGGAGCAACACAGTACCTATCTAAGTTCATAGCATCCTTTTAAGTGGTAGTTGCACCACTCCACAACATAATAGTGAGCAGTAAGAGTTTCCGGTGGGGAAAGAATAAACAAAAATATTTTGATGAGCTAAAATAAAATATCATTCAAGCACTCATTTTCGCATTGAAAAAATAACAAAATCCCTTTGAAGTGGATATAGATAAAAGTAGGTATGTTGTGGGAGAAGTTTTTATGCAAGAAGGTAAGTCATTATGCTATCATTATAAGATGTTTCATGGGGGAGTTTTGAACTACCCTACATATGATAAGGAACTCTATGCCCTAATTCAATCTATTAAGAAGTGGATGCACTATTTTATGGGTAAGGAAACCATTATACTCACTGATCACTAGCCATTGTAGTAATTTTCGGCCCAGAGCAAGATACAACAAACCATACATTACAAATGGATGGGGGTTTTGCAAAAATTTTGTCTAATCATTGAGTATAAGAAGGGAAGAACTAACAAGTTATAGGGAACTCTTATGCACATGGATCCTTTTACCCATGATGCGTACAAAGAAGATGAGGACTTTAAGGAGGTGTTTCAACAACTATAGGGTCAAAATAATGAAGAATAATGTGACAATAAGGCTGAATTTCATCTCCATAATGGGTTACTCTACAAGCTAAAAAATCTATGTGTTCCTAAAGGTGAAAGATTGTAGGTTATCAGAGAGGCTCACACCTCCAATGTTGTAGTACATTTTGGTGTTGAGAATATATTTGATAACTTAGAAAGGTATGTGTATTGTCCTAGAAAGCAAGAAAATGTAGCACGGTACATTATATAATGCATACTTTGTTGTACCATCCAGCGTATTAATATAAATTAAGGTCTATACCATCCCTTACCTGTACCCACTCAACCTTGGGAAATCATTTTCATGGATTTTGTGGTAGGTTTACCAATAGCCAGGAAGGGACACGACTATATTTTTGTGGTAATTGATAGGTTCAACAAAATGTGTGTCCTTATGCCTTGTAAAAATACCATCAAAAGACAAGAAACAACAAACATGTTCTTTGAACAGGGCTAGGTGCACTTTGAGATACCAAGGAGGATCATCTCAAATAGGTATACCAAATTTATCAGTGCTTTTTGGATTACACTTTGGGAGAAGATGGACATGAAGTTGAAGAGATCTATAGCATTTCAATGTTTCATCCAAAGATATATGGGAAGACAGAAGTAGTCAATAGGACATAGATACAACGTTTGAGAGGTTACAATTAGAAGCATCCAAATACTTGGGATGAAAGTTTGATCTATGTTCAACAATCTTATAACAGAGTAGTCCATACTTATACTGACAACTCCCCTTTTGAAACTTGTTTTTCATATTTGTCACCTTCACCCTTAGATATTGTTTATGGATATAAAGAAGTGAGGGAAAACACCATGGGAGAAGCATTGAAAGAAGATAAATTTGTTGAAAATATTAGACAAATTCATTTGCAAGTACAAGAGATGTTGAATAAGTCATAGGAAAATTGTAAGGCCAGACATGATCAACATAGAACCAAGAAGTCATTCAAAGTGGGAGACAGAGTTTGGTTACAGTTGAATAAGAAAATACTACAAGGTCTTGGTAAGAAGATCAAGGCTCTGTGGTATGGATTTTTCGAGGTATTGGAGAAGGTGGAAGATAATTCCTACAGACTCATTCTACCCCCATACATTCACATTTACTTAGTAGTGAATGTGGATAATTTGAAACTCTATGAGCCTTCCATGTTGGATCAACATGAGGAGTAAGTCCTACCTACCATAGAGGACTTAGCACTAGATTCTTTGGTAGAGTTGGAAGAAGACATAGTTTTGTAGAGGAGGTCAAGAACCACATGACAGGGGCATCTTGACATTTGGCAGATTGGGTGGAAAGGATAACTCCTAGGCAAAGAAAAATGGTACTCCAAGGAGAAGGTAGAGGAAAAATTTCATCACCTCATTCAATAAATATTTTTGGGACCAAAATATTCTCTAAATAGAGAGGTATGATATAGAATGGATCATCACATAATTTTTCATCTATATTGGTACTTTATGGATGGAAAATATTGGAGGAATCGGCTTGTAGGCCCATTTTAGTGGGAGGTCCCAACTTGGAAAATTGGGGTTCAAAACCTTCTAGATCCATTTTAAGGAATTGAATGATTTTTTTTTGGATTACATTGTCTAAAAGTTCCTCGTTGGTGTTCTACAAATTGACACCTTTCCAATGATGAAACAACTGCCTCAATCAGAGCTCATATGCAAAAGTTATGCCTTCTACAAGTTGATCTACCTTGTTGACCACCATGGTATGAATGGATGCCAGATTAGCTCCCATCACTCACACATGTGGGGCTAGCCACATGTGGAATTTCATGAATATTCTAGAAGGTCCAAACCTTATCATGAATTGAGTGTTGAGGAAGTCAAAGCCTTAACCCTAGATGGTTATTAGACTATGTTAAATATTGGACTGCTAGAAGCAGAAGAGGTTCCATTCTTTAGCATTGTATTTGTTTCATAGTTGAGCATAGCATCTAGGCATGTTATTTTGAGAGCATAACAGAGGAATACTATTGGCATGCAGTGGATAGATATGGGGTTCAACATTAATTCACCAACAAAACCCTAAATATATGGCTCTTTCGACATCACCTGCAAGCAGGTGAAGTCTCACCTGAGGCACCTATGGGGACTGTAGGAACCAGGTTTCCGCAGTCATGAAGGGAAACAAGACATCAATTCTTACCAGTCTACCTAACACTTATTCATTATACCATTCATCATGTGCGCAAAATCATCAAAGCAAGTAACATAATCATATTAACCATATATTCATTAAGTGCGAACAATAACTCGAACAACAAACAAACACATCACAGCATAACGCAAGGACGCCATATTTAACGTGGTTCACCCCAATCTAGGATACATTCACAATGACAAACTTCTTATATTATTATTCAACATCATCTCTTACAACATGTGCGCATTGTGCTCATACATGATAGTTCAGTCCTACCCAAAATTCCCTTGTTGTTCGCGCATACATTGCTCACTTAGCTCTCAACTCATACTCATCCAAGATTCAGAACACAACTCATCTATATCATACTCTCAAACTCACTGTAAGAACTACCTTACCCCAAAAACCCTTTACATATTTATACTTTTACATTAGGGCTTAGCCCGTTACAAAATTGACCAAAATCCTTAATGAATTCTAACTAACTTCCTTCTTTCGCGTGTGTTGCTCATGAAAATGCGCTAATTGGCTTCCTTGCTTCCGCGCACGCTGCTCTTTCGCCGACTTCTCACACGGTTTTCTCTTGTGTGATTGCCAAAACTGGTCCCAAAATGTCTTGCTCCAACAAGGGGAGATTCTATAGCAGCCATACAAACCACAATGTCAAAGAAAACTCTAAAGTCAGTGTTTTTTTCTTTGTATTTGCATTTCAAGAAAAGAGAGCAGAGCATAGGCCTCACCTTCTAGTTGAGTTTTATCACATATTGAGTTTCATAATGATCTGATCTAACAAAATTATTTGCATAAACTAAGATTTCATAATATTATAAGATCTGTTATGATAGATTGTTCTAATGAAATATCCATAACACTATATAGATAAAAACTCCTAAACCACAACAAAACCAAGAGAAACTACTTTTATAAAACCATTTTTTTAATCAACAAATCTTCATGAATCGCATTACAGATCAAATTGTCGACTGCCCTAAAAAAAAATGCTTAACCACTATTAAAAACAAAGATAAAATGCCATAACCCGCCTTAATTTTAGTTTAGCATTGATGATACATATGGCAAAGCACAACGACAAAGCATGACCAGTAGGATGACAAAGCAAGGACAGACTACACGCATGCCATGTTTTTTTATTTTTTTATAATAGTTGTCGAGAATAATTACGCTGAAAGGCGTACACCTATTGACAATGGGCAGATTTAATAGGGGTTTAGTGCTTAATAAGTTTTCTATGGACAGGATTAAATATGGCTGGAATATTCTTAGTAGTCACACAAAATAAATGGTTGTGATTTCAATCATTAACTTCCTAGCTATTATAAAGACATCCGTTTATGTGTTTACTTTTTTACATTTACCTAATCATATTTAAAAATTACTTTGATAGCTAACTGATTGCCACGTAAGTGATTAAAATATTAACACCAAATAAATGAAGCTCAACCGTTTTTAAGGATTTTTTTCATCTTATCAGCCTTTCAGCCTTGATCAACCACAATTATATGGTTGTGCTAGTAGAAAATTTATCTTACCATACTCATATCATCCACCAATTAAATAATAGACAATTATATTTTAATTATAACATTTTTTATTACATTTTGAGTATAACTTTTTAAACTTTAAAATAAAATTTTGGTAAAACTTTATTATAAAAAAGGCAAAAATACCATTTTGACTTTTAAATAATTACAATATAACAATATATTGGAACACTATAAAATTAAAATAATTAAAATAAAGCGATTGAATTAACGGACACAAAGGGACAAAGGACTAATTTTTCATTATAATCAAAGGAATTTTTTTTTCATTATAATCCGATATCTAAAACCATGGCTATAACATTTTCCCAACAAATTTCAATTCAGCGAATTCCTATGCAAAAAAAACAAGTATTTTGGAAAAGTTTTGAAGAAATGTATGTTATTGTTTTTTTTTTAAAGTTGGATGAATCCACGTAAGAGTTTTTTTTAAAAGAAATGGAATCATGTGCAATTATTAAGGGCTGGGAAAAGTCATGCAAAAATCCTTTGAAAAGGTAAGGAAGGGACACCTTAAATTCTTAAGCGTATTGGGAAAGTAATGGAAAAAAAAAAACTAACAGCGACGGAGTTTCGTGCAAATAGACCATTTGTTGCAGATGGAGCTGGGCGCAGTTATTAATTCATAAGATTTCATTTGTTAATTTAAACGAACTAATTTCCAATCTTTGATAGATTCTATTATAAACATAAATTAACCTATGAAACAGTAAAATGATATAACTCAAATTCAAGATTTCGAATAAAACAATTAAGTAATCAATATAAACAAATATATTTATATATTAATCAATGCTTTTTCATTTAATTATTCTTAAGAAAATAACATTTATATTAATAAATTTTAAAATTTTAAATTTGTTGAGGATAACATGGATATGGATATTTAAGTTCAATTTCAGTTTTTTTTTTTCTTAATAAATATAAACTAAACCAATCAATTTGTATAGACATCCATGTTTAGGTGATTGATTGTTTATTTTAAATGATTTGAAAATTCATATGAAATTTGATGTGTGTTTTTATTTATAATTGTTCAAGTGAAAGATTTTACATAAATTTGTATGAAATCACTATTTTTTGTTATTTAAAATCTATTTCTGTATTGTGAACTTTGTACTTGGATTATACAGAACAAATCTAATAATTTCTAACCTGATTTTAAGTAATTGTTCCCCCAAAATATCACCATTTCTTAAAACATTTAGACAACAACTTTTATGTCTTTGCTAATATTAAAATGTTTATGAAAACTATCAAAATATAATTTAATTCACTTAAACAATGTTGATTTATTTTTAATTAGAAAACAAAAAATTAGACATTGCTATATTTCTATTTATCTTGATTAATTGTATTATAAATATTTTTATGTATGTTGGATAATTGTATTATGGATAGTATAATAATTTTCTTTATAATATATTTTAGATAGTATAATATGTTTGTATATTTTTCCTTATATTTAATGTGTTGTTTTGTTGTTTTTTAATAGTATTTTTATTAATATATTTTAAGTGTGTTTTTCATGAGGATATAATTTTATGGTTAAAATAGTCATCATGATCTATCACACCATCATCAAAATTAATGAAAACTTTCAAAACTTTTAAAGTTTCATGTAAAGCTTTCAAAATGCAATTAAATTTTTATGTAAAACTTTCAAAATGCAAGTAAGAAGTGTTTCCAAATTTTCAATCAAACTCAAAATTGTTTTCAAATTCCATCCCTACTCATAAGGTTTATATAGAAAAATTCAAATGAGAATCACTTAATTTTAGTTTTTTTTTTTTTGAATATAGACTAATCATTCAATGGATGATGATGATAATAATGATTGTTATTGTTCAATGTGACCACTTTTGTTCTATGAGATTTTAAGAAAGAAAAAGAGTAAAAAATTAATTGGGCTGTTTTATAATTTTTTTTCTATATTCCAAAAAATCTCTAGTTTCATATTGTTAAACATATTTTGAAATTGAGATTTGATATGTATATATACATAGAGCATTTTTTTTTAAATGTTTTCATCCCACCACCTTAGTATATTATAAAGGTGACAATTATTTTATCTTGAGGCATTTTAAGAATTGTCCAACACATTGTTTTACTATGGCACATGTGAGAGTTTGTTCTTATTTTAGCAAGATTAGTTTTCTTCTTTAATGGGGCATGTGAGAGTTTTCTCTTATTTTAGCAAGAATGGGTTTATTGGTCTTGTTGGTCCTAAGGTCCACACTTGACCGCTAAAGGGAAAAGTTAGGCCGCCTATCAGTTTAGAATGATTGTTTCCTTAACTTTTTGTTGGTTGGTCAAAGGGTTATTCTATCAAGACAAAGGCAAGGCTAGGTTGGCAGAACGATATGGATGAGGGCTCTCCTTGGTTGATGGCACACTAATGACAGGCCAATGAAATAATAAAAAACAGAGAGAAACAACAAACTACTCAATGAATAATCTACTGCAATAAGTTCAATATTTAAAATATCATTTCAAGACATCAAACATGTATCAAAACACAATAACTCCCACAGGTTGCAGAAAACAAATCTTTACCAAAGAATTAGTTGTTTGACCGTTTGCATATCAGTAAAAATAAGTCATACAATAGCTGAAAGGAAATAAAATGTACGTTGCACAAATCAAAAACTGTAATCAAGATAAGAATGAAAACACATGCAGAGTTGAACGAAACATTGTCATCAAGAGTATGTTCACCAGGTAGAGAGATTTAATCCATGCATAAAACAGGTCCAACCAGTCTGTTGTACTGCTTTTCTTTGCTCAAAAAATACGACCTCTACAATATCCAAAAACTAACTATTTAAAAGAGTCACAGAGGCTCTCGTCCTTCAGGGATTGAGACCTCGATCTAGGGAGTTGTTCGTAAAATAAAATATTAACTTCACTAAGATCCCGAAATTAAACAACAAGAGTGGTTCTTATCACACACATAAGACCACTCTTGCATCTAATATAGTAAAATGATGGACTTAATCAAATGAAACTACTACTATCTCTACAGCAAAACTAATTCCTATGTTGGAGGAACTGAGTGGCCGAAAATAGGCCTTGGAGTGGCAGAGCAGGTATTTGTGTTGAACGAAGGCATGTCTGCGAGCTGTTGGAGGCCATTGGAGATAATCGACTGCATGAGCAGAGTTTGTTGAAGTGTTTCTGGCACTAACCTGCGTCGACCTGTGACTGAGACTTAGCTCTATGTCCATACATGAGATTTCATAAGGCAAGCACACTCTGTATTTACCCATTAGCTGCCATATGTACCTGCAAAATAGCCTTCCTAGAATGGTTGTCGACTCATCGGGCATGAGGGGAGAAGTGGAGGCGAGCATCCCATCGAGAGACGGGATGAATGGATGTGAGGGTAGATGATGTGTAGTGGGGGATACAGGTGGCGCTTAGGGAGAGGAGGAGTAGATAGGTTGGGAAGTGAGTGGAGAACAACTGGCGAAAGGCGAGAGGGGGCGGTATTGAAAAACAACCTGGGACAGGAGGAACTTCGGAGGGAATTGTGGAGTGAAGTAAGAAAGTAGATTAGAGAGGGGGTGGGATTGTGAGGGGTGCCATGTTAGGTAAGAGCAGCGATGAAACCGCTTACCGGACCCACATTGAGTAGAATGGTTGGGGGTTAGGAGTTGCGATAGGGCCGATGGAGTATAGACCCCCCACTGTTAAAGGTAGAATGGTTGGGGGGTTCTGAGTTGCGATAAGGACCGTCGATATAGAGAGGTGGGCCACTGCCAATGGAGACCAGCATGGGGTTTAACGGAGGACAAGTGTCGGGTGGTGAGAGGAGCGAGAGTAGTGAGTGGGATGAGGAGAGATGACATGTGCGGTGACGCGGTGAGCTGATGTCATTCAAGCACATGATTGCGGGAGTTGTTGAGGGTGGTTTGGATTCAGACTGCCTTTGGGCTCGTAATTCACCAGAAGCTGCCACGTACCCTTCCAACAAAACCATGGCTTAAATTGCGGGACCGCTCTGGAAAATTAACATCCGGGAAGTTTGCGTCCCCACAATGAACTATAGTCGTCGATGGTTACGATCTGGGATCTGGGTGACATTTACCTGTTGCAAGGATCGATGGTTCTCGTTGACTTGGGATCAATGGTCCAGATTCATTTCAAAATTTTGGGCTTCGGGTGTTTTCAAAGTGAGACATGAAACATCTTTCGGAGGAAAATATCTAAAGTGAATGATCTATGTTGGGGTTCTCATGCTCAAATGAGAAAGTGACTATAAATTTTTGTTGTAGTACTGGCCATCTCCTAGCTCCTCTGCACAGTTCCTGGTATGTATACCAGTTTGTTGGTATTCCCTCTAAGGTATGTATGAAATGATGAGGCCATTCATCTAGGGGTGTCATTTTCCACAACGCTCTGCACTTCTCCAAGTGTTCCGTTGGTGCCTCCTGTCCATCACATTTCTATTGCTGGTTTCTTTTCTATTTTGCCCCAAACATTATGCGCAGTAACCACTTGCATTGGTACCAATCCTTGATTGTTTCCTTGTGTGCACCCCACCATATTGCAGGTGTGGCCTTGAGTGCTATATCGAGTGTTGAGAGTCTCTGATTTTCTAACAATTCATCTTTGTAATGTGTCAAGAATGCTTCTAGATCGTTTACCCTATGGAAACTTGGTGGTTCCCTTATCTTCGTACCTACCCATCTTACAACGCAGTCTATTCTTGCACATCTTCTTGTGGAAACTTTGTGTAGTCTTTGTTGCCAATTCTCTAAGCCTATATCTGAGTCTTACGCACATGAAGTAATGGTCCGCCAATAGAGTATCCCATCTGTAGTTGGGTTCACATAATCCTCATCTCGCATAGTTTTCCTATGCAACTGGTTGATTTCCTCCAAGTCCAAGCAAGTAGGCTCTACAAACCTCTCCCCTTCTAATGGGTCTAATGGTGCAATGACCCTGTATTCTCCTAACTCAAATGTCATTTTCCTTGTGTTTAAATTGATTATGGCCTGGTTATCAAACACCCAATCCAAGCCGAGTAATGTTGGATATGGTGTTGTGTCATCCACTATCTCTATTACTTCAAAGTCAACTTTAATGCACACTCCATCTAGGTCTATTGTCACTCCTTTCAGTCTCCCAATTGGTAGAACTTTGTGTTGGTTTGCTAGTTTTAGTTGAATGGGTGAATATCCTAATGTGGGCTCTTCCATACATTACCATGTCTTCTTGGGTAATACATTGACTTCGGATCCTAGATCCAGTATGATATCTCCCATGTTGAAATCTCTGATGTTGGCATTCAGCCTGAACTCCCTACTTGTTCTTCTCCTTGTATGTAGGTGATTGATTGTTTTTTGTTCTAGTTTTCCTTCTGTCTCTATGCTACATCTTTCTAACATACTTTGTAATATTTTGACAGAGGATGGATCATTTAGTAATTTTACACATGATTGCAAAAATCCTTTGATTGTACTTACTTGTCCTAGGGGATGCATTTCTTTGGTATGATCCAATGACGAAGGCATCTCGTACTTTATTACTTCCTTGTTATGTTGCATAGTTGAAGTCAACACAATGCCTTTCTTTAGAAATTATTGCTTGGATTGCTTAAATATTTCCTTCTCATTCTACGCATCGATCTTCTTCCTTGGTTTGACATTCTTCTTCACCCACTGATGTTGTACTGGCTCTTTTCGGACTGCGTCGTTTCGTGGTTTATCTCCTCCGTGCATAACTATGTTGATGTTTCTTCCATCATCCCTCACATCCGCTGAAATCCATTGAAAATTCTAGTTCTTTAGATTGCTCTTTTTCATGGATCTTCCCTAATAACGTAGGAAATTCTTTCATGTCATGATCAGATGCGGGACAATATATACAAGTCATTGGTGGAAGTGGACATTCTCTTGCATAATGTCCTAGTTTTTTATAGTTGCGACATACCACTGGTCCTCTACCTCTTCCAAAGCTTCCTCTTGCTCGTCCTCTACCTCTGTAGCCAACTCGATCCTCTTGCGGTGCATTATATAGAGGTACCTGATTGTACCACATGGTATTATACTGAGGCTACGTTGTGTTGTATTGTGGATGTGCGGTATTATATGGCTTTTTCACAGTATTATACTACGACTGCACAATGTTGTATGGGGTTGGTACTTAGTTAAACTATGGTCATCATTTCTTCCTACACCCTATATGCATATGATGTCCTCTCTCTCTTCAAGTACATAGTTCTACAGTGTTTGTCATCATGGTCCACTGACTTGCAAAAGTTTCAATATGAACTCTTTGCGACTATCTAGTACTTCTGCATCATTGGTTAGTAATATGGGTCGTGACCCAGTTTGTTATAGATTTCGCACCATAGTCCTCCTGTTGGTAATGCATTTGGCATTGTTGTTTCCATATACTACGCAAATGTTGGGAATTTGTTATTATGGTGTCCTTTTGTCCTGCATGTGGTACACCAAACAAATTCTCATTTTTCCTTACTTTTGTTCTGGTTTAGCTAGAATGTTAAGTTCTTTAGATCCTCCTTCAACTCTTCAATGGTTGGATCCATCTTTTGATATTGGTTTTCTTCCAGTTGCAGGGCTACCTACAGAGCCTCTGCCTATGTCTAAAACTTATGTTGTCGCAATGGATATTTTAAGTGTGGTAATAATGAATTGACAAACAAGTGCCTGTGTTGCATATCTTTCATGAGGTATTTCAATTTTCCTTTAATACGCTTGAATCTCTGTTCAATATCCCATACATATTCTCCTATTTTCTGTCTAATTTCTATCATCTCGTTCATATATTGGTCCTCTGAACTTGGCTTCTGAAAATCATTTATCAACAATTTCTTGATGTCCGCAATTGTTCTGGTTGTCCTTGGTGGATTGTTTGTGGCTAAACTCATATACCAATCCACTGCACGATCCCTTAGTGTAATTGCTAGTTGTGCAAGTTTAGTGTCCTCGTTCGTGATGTGTTTTTTTTCCTAGATCTTCTCACAGATAAATAGGTTCTTTTTCAGGTCCTTCGACACTTCTCCTTTGAATTCTGGTAACATGAATTTCGAAAATCCAGGCTTCAGTAGTTTCAAATGTGAAGCGTGAAAAATTCCCCGGAGGAAAATCGCCAAAGAGACGTGTCAGGTTCTCAGGACTTCGGTTCTTCGGGTCTTTGGGAACTCAATAATTCGAACTTGATATTAAAACCCACGCGATTATGGAGCCCGAATGGACGAGATTCGTTGATCTATTGTTTCAGTTGGTGGTGATAGAGTTGACACCTAGCACCAGCTATCACCCTCAGACATATGGGCAGACCGAGCTTATCAACAAGTGAGTTGAAGTGTATTTGAGGAACTATGTAGGAGGACAACAGAGAATGTGGGTAAAGTGGTTACATTTAGGAGAACATTGCTACAACACCACCTTCCACATGTCCTTTGGTATGACACCCTTCCAAGCATTGTACGGATATGATGCTCCCACTTTGGTAGACTTGGTCTTCAGGGAGAGCAGAGCTCCCAAGGATAAGGATTGGATCATAGAGAGTCAGGACATTCTCAAGTTGTTGAAAGAGAACCTGCAGATGGTGCAAAACCGACAGAAGATAAGTGCGGACAAGCATAAGATAGAGCACAAATTTGAGGTTGGAGATTTGGTTTTCTTGAGACTCCAACCCTACAGACAGTCATCTATGAGGAAGAGTGGGGCTGAGAAGCTCAAGCCTAGATTTTATGGTCCTTACAGGATCATGCGTCGAGTAGGCGAGGTTTCTTATGAGCTAGAGCTTCCAGAGGGGAGCAAGATTCATAACGTGTTCCACGTGTCTTGCCTAAAAAATGCAGTGGGACAATTCATTAGCACATCATAGGAGCTTCCCCTGTTGGATGAGGAGGGACAATTGGAGTTAGTTCCGGAGAAGGTTTTGGAGTTCCGAGAGTGGAAACTGAGGAGCAGGGTCATCAGAGAGTGTTTGATCAGATGAAGAGGGCTTCCAGTAGAGGAAGCTACTTGGGAGAGCGAGCAGGTGTTGCGGCACCCTGGACTGGTATTGCTTGAGGACAAATAATTTCAGGAAGGGAGGACTGTAATGTCTCTTTCCAAATAGGAGCTCCACAGAGGAGGCTTAATTCTCTAAACTGCCCCGTTATACTATAGCCAGGGCCAAAGAGGGGTAAACAGGGTTACTAGAGGTCACTCCAATCATAGGTGTTATATTTGGAAAGTGGCATTGAGCTAAAAAGGGTTAAAATCTCTTTTAATTCATTATGAGATAAAAATAGAAGTCAACAGTGAATTGGGGTTTCAACAGTGATTTAGGGTTTTGGAAGTCAACAGTGAATTAGGGTTTCATCATGATTTAGGGTTTTGGAAAGCTATAAAGGAAGGGTCAGCGACCTAATTCATCATTATGCAGATTATGACTTCTCATTGAGGAGAAGAGGTGCAACTCAAGATAGATAGTTCAGTGTATTCCAGGAGGAAGACACTAGTTGGTTGATTTCGGTGTTGAAAGACACAACCTAGTCACCGGGAAGATCATCCAGGTCTTCCATCATTATTCATTGATTCCAGAGTGCTCCCATATTCCGGGTATTATCTTTTAGTTGCTTATTTGTATTCCGGCTAAGATCCTTTTGTCTTTTGATCTAGTCGAGTATTGTTATTTTATTTAGTCGCAGTTGCTTATTTGTATTTCGGCTAAGATCCTTTGTCTGTTGATCTAGTTGATTATTGTCAGTTTATTCATCCGCGTTCATCCATTTGGTAATCCACAGAGATATCATAATACAAACTTTGCAGTCCTTTGTCGTGTTTATTATTTGTATGATCATTTATATGTTGTAAACCTTTGATCCTACACACACATTAGCAACATNCTAAAATTGGATGGCCGTGCAGTACTTGACTTACCAGTGATTTGTGACTTGATTAAAATCACTCCTAAATTCCATTAGCTTTATTCTGCCATTTAAATTTGAATGTATGATCAATTTCATATAAGGTCCCCTCTAATTAAGTGTTATTTCATACAGTCTTCGAATATAGGTGCTGTCCTTTCCTAAACTATGATATCATATTGGTAATTCAATAACTTGCTCATGTTTATAATATTTAAATATTGCTACGATTAGAATTGACATTCAATTATGGTCGATACTATATATAAGGTCCCTTTTTAATCGGGTTGTTGAAATTGGTAATTGAAATATAGGTATTGTTAGGGTGGCACTTAAATGATGAGGTACTTGAGATTATCCTTCGATGTCCCTATAAATGGGGAGGTGATTTATATAATTTAGCACTAGAAATTTAACGTTTATCTTGAATCAGGTTATTATTAAGGATGAGAGTTATCACTGCCAACCTTTCCCTCTACTAGAGTATCATGTTAAGATTCTAGTGTTTTACATTCCATTCACTTTAGGTTTAATATATATTGTTATCTTAAAAACTACTCAATATATTTACTTGTTCAGTTTGATGGTTATTAGCGTGTTATTTACTCTTAATTGGTTTCCCTTTTTAATGTATAATCTTTCATAGAATGGTTGTAAGGAAGTAAATTACTTGATCCTTGTTTGATGTTTACTAGAATATCATGTTAAAATTCTAGTGTTTCACATCCAATTCACATTGGGTTTATATATATTGTTATCTTAAATACTAATCAATATATTTACTGGTTCAGTTGATAGTTATTTATGTGTTATTTATTCTTAATTTGGTTTCCCTTTCGTAATGTATAATCCTTCATATTCTCAAAGAATGGTTGTATGGAAGTAAAATACTTGATCCTTGTTGATGTTTACTAGAGTATCATGTTATAATTCTAGTGTTTTATATATGGCCATTAAACTAAGATGATACAATGTTATTTCAACTAGGAGGCCACCTTGGATATAATAGCAATTTTGCCTTACCCTTTAGGGTATAGTTTATAATGACATGGCATGAGAGATTCTCGTGTTGGAATTAAATGTGCTCATCTCGAGAAGGTTATCAGATTTGGTGGATGCAGCATATAGGAGCTTGCACAACTGTAAGGTCATGGTCCAGATTGTGTGATACATGGTAGATGGATCTTGTTTCATAACAGTGATATTGTAACCCTTAATTTATTGATAAATAACTTGTGTGGTGCGATCCCCTAGATTTACTCGCTGCAAATTACCCCAGTTAGTATAATAGGGTGGTTGTGCTGCTAGATAACGTCGATCTTGAGTGGTCGCTGTCCGAGTCCGTGTCACGCGCCTTCCGTAAGGGGCAAAATTTTTGTTCTTCTTAATTTGTTGTACTTGATTGTGGTCAGTTGTTTGCTCGGTCTGTTGTGTCGGGTGGGATGTAGACACCTCCAGGTTCCTCAGAACAGTCGCCATCCCTGAGACCTTAAATGGTTAAGGACGATGGGAAACCGGGCTTGAGCGTTGATTATGTGTCTTGGAGGTCCTAACCTTGCAGGGTAGGACGAGTGGGAGGTCAGTCGTATTTAGTGGTCAGTTGACTTTGCGCTGGGTGTCTGCCTTGTGCACCTCTGCCTATGGTCGTGTTTGTGGTAGTTCTCGTTGAGGCCTTCAGAGTTCTTGTGCTGAAACTCATGTTGAGTCTTGGCTTTAGTCGAGTGGCGTCGTACAGTTCCTTATGTTGCTAATTCTACACGCGCGCACACACCTCAAAAAAAAAATTTGCACCTATCTCTAGAATGGTTGTCGTAACGAGGCAGTCCGTTACAGTTGTAATGTATAAAGTAAACTACTAATACATTAATGTATAATGTAACATATTAAAATAATAATTCATTAATAATGTATTAATACCTTAAAGTTTACATTGACTCATACATTAATAATGTG
>SNQJ01S0001550.1:88102-100654 GCA_010110895.2 Picea sitchensis
TTGCAATGACAAGGCTATGTTCTTGGGACAACGAGACTATGTTCATCACATTGATAGGAAATCATCTTGAACTTTGTAGATGATGAATTATACGTGTTCTAAGGACATTGATAGCAAATATACTTGATTTATACTTGTTCTAATGACATTGATAGAAGATGATTTAATAATTTATACTTGTTATAAGAACAATGATAGAAAATCATGATGAGCTCCAAATTTATACTTTCAATTGGAAGAATTCCAACTTTTACTAAGGTAGGATAAGTGTATTGCACCTAATTTCATGGCTATTATTACAGGTAGCTTCTAAATTTTCTGAATTTTTTCCATAATTCTTCATAAATATTAAACACGAAATATAATGGTAGGTGGGGAAACACATGCTTCAAATTATTCTTTTTTGAGAAAATACAAAAGTTTTAGTTTTGCAATTGTTCTCCATATCCAAATAAGCTTTGAATATATTAATTACTTTTTACATTTCATTATACTTAAATTGCAGTATGACAAAAATCAATTTCCAAATACTTATAAACTAAACTTCTTTCATATTACTATTACTAAAAATACAATTAAAATATATGAAATTTTTAGTTAATATCAATATTTTTTAAAAATAAGTATAAATTTGTGAATTACTTTGTTAAAAAGATAAAGAGAATGACTAATCTTTCATGCCCTATATTCATAATAAATTTGGGTTTTTCAAACAATCATTTATTATTATAATTTCAATTTAACTTTTAATGAAAATCAATTTCCAAATATTTATAAAGAAAAACAAAATGTATAATTAATTAATATTAAATTATCACTAAGTTTTATTAAATTATATTTCAGCTCCAAAAAAAATTAATTGAAAGAATTCCAACTTTTACTAAGATAGGATAAATGTATTGCACCTAATTTCATGACTATTATTAACAGTGTGATCATCCACAATCATTTAAAGTGGTTGATATCAAATTGATTATTATTTCAACTTAATATAATTTATTTCAACTTAATAATACCTTAATATCTTAATTGATTATTATTAATGTATTAATTAATTAATACATTTATATTATTAAACCCTAATTGATTATTATTAATTAATACATTTATTTCAACTTTTAGCGATTTAATATCAATGCATAGCCAGGGTTTAAAGTTAAATAAGGTTAAAAGATCATTAATTGTGCCCATTGTCAATAGGTGTACGTTTTTCTGCGTAATTAATGATAAAAAAAATAGATATTTATCACAATAATATTTATTTATAACCAAAAGTTTTAGGATTTTGGATACATATGTATCAAAATGGCATTGAGAAAAATAGTTGTTTCAAACAACTTGTAAGACTTGATAACCAACCATATTGACTTAGTAAACACAAAATTTTCAATCTTAAAAACAGATTGACTTATATTTATTGAAAACATGGATTTGTTTTTGAATTAGTTTGTATCCACTCTTAATGATTTATAGCAATTAGAGTTTTGTCCTTTTGAAATGTAAAACGACCAGGGTTCAGTGACATTAGTTTTATGGTTTTCAATTCAAAATGTAAAATGTAAAATGACCACTGTTCAGCGACATTAGTTTTGTGGCTTTCAATTCAAAATGTGGAATGTAATATGCAGTCTTATTCTAATTTATTTTAGTTAGGAATCAAGAGTAATTAATAGATATAAAAACAACATAAATAAATGTTTAACTAATAAATATAAATCAGTTTACTAATTATTAATTGTAGGAATTCGAGGTGAACCTACAATTAAAAACTAAAGGTTGTAGTTATATATCCATATGTCCACCCCATTTATAATATGCAAATCTAAGAATAGATAGAACAAATATGAGAAGAATAAATTTAAAAGGAAATAAACCGAAACGCGCCTTCATTGGATTAAATGAAACAAGGTTTTCACATTTATTTATTTATGCTGATACATATTGTATTTTAATTATATATATAAAGTGGTGATCATGTTTGACCTCTGTGCAAAGTTGATACGCCTAATCACAAAGGAGAACTAGGGTTTTGCAGGTTATATTTTTGAATCCATGGATTCAACGGTGTATGAGTGTTGGTTGCATTCATGGTGACTCGGCCTATGCATTGTCATTGTCATCACATGCATTACAAATATTTCGAGCAATGTCGCTGATCTGAATTCCGGTATCATAAACACCCCCTGATTTCCAGTCGGAAGGAAGCACAGACTTTTGCGCCCACAACCATTTCCCATCGTACCCGTTGGTTACCACGAATCAAAACTCGAGAGCACCCCCTGGTGGATTTTCTATGTCCCAAACTGCGCCATGGTTGCGTGTCTTGTATTGCCACTCAGAAGTACCCACCTGCAAACACATTGCAAATTACAAACTAATTAAAATATCACGTATATGCATGATTCGCTTATAAATTTTCTAAATGCAGTTTCATAAATTAATGTCAGCGAGTAATTTACCTGAGCAACATCCAGGATAACTATTTCTGTCTGGCCTCCTTGGTATAGGAATTGCACAGCAAGATAATATGGATAATGGCTACTTTCGTCCACCTTCACCGCCATATTCTGACCCTTATATTCGCAAGGGACCCTGTCCACAGTACCCAATCAGGTTCCATATATATATATATATATATATATATATATATATATATATTTATAGAGATATTTATATTGTATCTGAGTGAAACATAATTGATCATCTTTTAGTAAAATGAATATTTTTCTCATGAGATGCAGGTCAAAACTTCATGCATTAACAGAGTTTCATCATAATCCAAGAAGAATTTTATGCAATTCTAAGTTGTAAAAAATATGTTTTGCTTTTATGATAACATTTCAATAACCCAAAAAAATGTTTACTGCACAATCAAAAGGCTCCTTAAAAAGAAATGCTCTGTATACGTTTTGTATTTGATATCTATAATTCCACTCTTGAGAAGCCGAGGGCCCTTATCTGCGATTGCCAGACTTGAGAATGTGCTCCGGGATACGACAAAATCTGTTTGGTTGTTCTGTGTGAAGTCTGCAACTACGATCAGTGGCCAATTCTCCAATACAGTGTACGCAACATCACACTTCCCGGTAGGCTATGGATGCTCGCCAATGCGATTCTCCATTACCCATTACGGAAAATCGCTAAAACTAACATCTACGAACTGAAACTCTAGAATGCGAAAAGGGGAGAGGAGATAAATTAATGAAATTCCGAGAATTTGTTACCTGCGCTGTAATGAGATGGAACGCATGCCCTCAATATTAAATGTTTGTGGTAATAACTGGAACGTGTGTTCCCAATATAAAACGTTAAGAAAGTTATGAACAATAAATCTGACCCATTGATTTTGGAGGACGACTAAGAATATGCCAGCATCTTCAATGCATAGCCATCAGATTAGGGTTTAAGATTAAATAAGGTTAAAAGATCATTAATTGTGCCCATTGTCAATACGTGTACGCCTTTCGGGGAAATTAGTTGAAGAGACTTTGTTAATCCTTAGAAGCTTCCGAATTTTGATTAGGCTATTGGTTGGTCTTAAAGTTATTTTTGACTTTGTTAATCCTTAGAAGCTTTGGAATTTGGGTTAAATTTCCCTCATGGGCTAATTTTTCATGGTTTTTCCCAAAAGAAGATTCGTTATTCTAAAAATGATTTACCCAAATTCTATAAGATAAAATTATTTTACCATCAAAATCGCCAAAATTTTATACAAACTATATAGAATCCTTAGAAATTTGAATATTTTTACAAAAATATCACCAAACATTTATAGTTGGCATATGAAGGAGATTCGCCAAGATTTCTACATTTTAAAATAATTTTTCATCCTTAAAATGATCCATGATAACATGCTAATGATTAATGGTTTCATCCTAGTGGCCATCGCCGACAGGGCATTGTTAGAGCTAAATGCTCTTTTCTTTTCTTTTGTTGGGCATTGTAAGGAACATGTTTTGTAATCTGATACGTTGAGGTGCTCCTTGATCCAAGGGCATTAAAGAGTTAGCCACAACATGGAAAAAATAGTTTGTGATGTATATGAAATATGAGTAGTATAAACCTTTTACCTTTAAATTTTTTTTTTAATATTATTGGAATTTGGTAATTGGTCACAAAATCTTAATTTTATAGTATTTTTAATTTATAATTTTTTTTAGTGTTTTCAAAAACTTTAAAACATTCTCAATAGGTAAGTTAAACCATTAAAATCTACAATTCAATTATTTCAATTATTTTTTTAAATTTATAATAAATGTTTAACAAATATTTATAAAAAATTCCAAAAAAATAAAAATTTATAAGAAATGTTTAACAAATATTTAAGCAGAAATAAATTCTTTATCATCTAATAATATTAATAATGGTTGGAAAAAGTGTTTTGAATTTTCAACTAATTTTTAATTAATGCTACGACTGACTCAATTAATTTTTAATTTTGTGAAGTGTGATGATGAGCTTGCTGGCCACCATGTTGAGGATGTTGCGGGAAAGCTAATAATGAATAATGGGTATTCAGATCTGTGATATTAATAGGCATCCGAGGATACTAATTAATCCAAACTGAAACTGACAGAGTATGAATGGAGATAAGTGTTCCACATTTACAAATCAACCGAAATTCGATCAAGTGTAGACTTCGCCTTGAAAAGTAAAACGGTGCAATTACGTGCGTGCCTTGCAATGTAGAGACTTCTACTATCTCATTGATAAAAGAAAGAAAATCAAGATGGTTAAACACGCTAGTTGACTGTATGTGGTCTACTGAAAAAGGAAGAAAATTCAGATGGTCAAACACGCAAGTTGAGTGTATGGTGTCCACGAAAAAAGAAGATTAAGATGGCCCACATTAGTTGTAAGTAATTTTAAATTTCTTAAAGTGTTAAAAAATCAAATTAAAAAATTCATATATATAATTTTTTTTTGTAAATTGAGTTTAATGAGAGTAGGTGAGAGGAATAATTGTTTTGAGAGGAATAACTCTTTTGTGAATTGAATTTAATTAGAGTAGTTGAGAGGATTAATAGTCTCTGTAATAGTTTTTTGAATTTTCAACTAATTTTTAATTATTTTTCAACTAATTTTTAATTTGAAACTTAATGCTACGACTCATTCTTCAATGTCCTTGCATTATCAGATTAAAAAAACCTTTTTTTTGCGAGGCCGTTGGATTGCAGGAGATGAGAAAAGAAAAGAGCGTTCAGCGCCAACAATGCCCTGCCCTCATGGTGATGGCCATGACGATGAAACCATTAATCATTCGCCTGATACTTGTCGTGACTGTCCAGATCCATGTGAAAATATACCAAACAACTTTCTATGGCTATGAATAATCAATACAAAGGTGGCTACATGCCAGAGGTTGTCATAGTCATGAACAAGGCCCAGTAAAATCAGTCTCAAAATCAATCTGAAGATATCTATATACAATGGAGTACAATCTGATCTCCTGTGATCATTGAAGTTACATAGGTACTGGTCCAATGAAAGGTAGCAACAACTCAGGAAAGATGTGACTATGAATTGATGTCTTCAAGTATTCTACGCAATCCCCCAAAGGTGCAAGTATACATCATGTGAATAAAGGACTTGAGGTCGAACACAATGAGACTTCGTTAGATTACCGGTCATTAAGGTATATCGTTAAAAAACGCGAGACAACCTACTGATAATGAAAGTAGGTATCAAGGCATCGAGTACATTCTTACAAGTGTGAATAGAGGTGTCGGGGTCAAACACTTGAAGAAACCATCGATCAGGAGACATTGATGTATTCCCAACTGTAGATGGCGAGAGAACCTGCCACTAATGACTGCAAGCCTCTAGGTACTCATAGGAATCTAGGTCTCATCTCCAGAATAGATGACCTGAAGTCTATAGAAGGAGACCCGTTGAAAGGAGAGCATTAAGGAATCTCTCATTATTCAACACGAGGTACAAAGCAGGAGCTTAATGATTTGAAGGAAATCGGACAAAGAACATGTTCACGAACCAACAACCCTGTGCGTCTGTGCCAGATGCAAGCGGTACACGAAAAATACCCCCTGAATAGCAGCCAACAAAGAAAACTGCTGACAAAGGCGAGGAAACCACCAATAAGGCTAATGGAATCTAAGACACTGGATGAATCCCAATGTGTGAATATATTTCTTGTCTTTGAACACAAGGGAAACCACCTAGTCAGCGACTGATTATGAAATGTCAATTGTTGGGTTCAAGGTTACCTACCAATGAGGAAAGTAGGACCAGGGTGCGCAATAAGGCTACATCTTCATGTAACTCTAATACACACTGAGGGTATGCCCGACATGCAAAGTCAAGAGTTCTGAGGAATGGACGACACAGGTTGATAGACATCGTTTGAACAAGAGCATGAGACATATGGAAGACTCTGGCAGATAGATTCAATGATGAAACTTTGAGATGCAAGAGGCATCAATCAAACTCTCCATAGTTATGCTATATAAAAAAATATGCTATCAAGACAAGATAAAAGGCCTTCTTCATCCAGAGGTTCGATAAAGTCCACCGTTGAGCACTTGACTCAAAGAAATACACCTACAACTTGTCCTCAACAACCAAGAAATGCAAGCATATGATGATAATATATAATGTTAGCACATTCAATAACATAATCCATCAACATTCATAACAAATATGCCCATGGAATAACAATTCAAATATTTGCAAGATATTAATTGGATGAGAAAAGAGTATTTCTATTAGAATGTAATCAACAGAAGTGAATGAATTACAAACTTCCATGTCGGCACGGTTTGGAACCAAGAAACTAATTCCCTTCCATCTGGGCCTCCACCACTTCAATCCTCCACCAAAGGAAAGTTCATATAAGAGAGACAATGAGGTTCTCAATGAAGTAGGGAAGAGACTTGAGGATGAACAATGTCTTCAAACTTAAAAGGACAAAGGGATGCAGACTCAATATGAAGTGAATAATTTTTCTAAAGTTACTTTGCTCTCAAAGTTGAATTCTTATCCACTTTTCCATAGCTTGGATTTGGCCCATTTATAGCCTTCAAGTGGAACTAGAGGACCAATTCAGAACGTTTCCAGTATATGGAAGGTCAAGGATCATGGATCTCATGAAGTGACATGGAAACCCAACACCATTTTTTAATTTTGGGCACAAAACTCGATGCACGCAGGGGACTTCAAATTTGCATAGGGAAATGGAAAAAGACCCTATGTGCAAGTTTGCATAGGGTGAGGAAAAGCTTGCTATAATAGAAAAGATCACCTCAGATTTCTTCATTGGTGTAATTGCTAGCAGATTCATCTTCAAAGATCAAGCATATCTTCATACGTTGTCTTAAGTTTCAGAGAGGTGACTGGGTATTTACTTGGTGGATGTTTTATCTGTTGTAGGGACGAGTTTATCCTAGAAAAGGGAATCGCGTTTCCTGGTGGAAGACTGATACTTGTTGCAGGGACGTTCCTTTTGTCCTAGGATCGAAATCTCTGCAGTAGGGGTCGACACTTCCAAAGGGAAACAAGTTTACAGTGTGTGGGTCGCTCCAGTTGATTGGGAAGATAAAAAAATACTTGTTGGGCACACTATTTGCGGTGAGGGTCGAACTACTTTCTTCTGGCTAAGTAAAATCCTTTCTGGGCGGCATACCTTCCATTCCTAGGCCACATTCTTCTCTAATTAAGGTCGATTTGCTGCTGTAGTAAACCAACTGCTGTGTAGAGGATGGGGAATGACAAAATTGTCAGTTTTGGGACTGTTTAGTGCTAGAGAAATCAAGCATTACTGTGGACAAAGATTGTATACCAATCTGGGCACTTTTCCTGTAGCAAAGGCAACAAGAGTTGGGGCTCCATTTGTTGGGATTAGACACATTTGGCAGAAGATACATCCATCTTGTTCAAGCTCTTGTAAATTGTTTCCCACCGAAATAAAGACCATGTTCCTTATCTTTCATTGTTGTCATATATGTTGATTTCTTAATATGTGTGGAATGTAACAAATAAAATATGTGGTAATTGCTTAAGTCCATATATGCATTCTTTATCAGAAACTCTCCTAGCTTGAGCAATTGTTAGTAAATTTCTATTAATATATTGAGTGCCCAATATTATAAAAGAGAGTGGTAATCCTGTCAATATACTTCTGCACTGGTAAACTCCAAGTATTCTCAAACAACAAAGTGTTCCTTAAACTTGGCACTAAAATTCAAAAAAAAAAAAATTACTTGGGAAATTGGATGGGAACTTTACAAAAAGAAGATACCTGACAATCGAGGACTTTCTCTTTGTAGCCTCTGCGAGAGAACGAAAGTGTTGAAAACTTCAAAATTCTCATAACGCAAATAACAGTCGTCAGATACAAATTGTGCCCCATGAGCTCCACTTTGGCATGTGAATACATTCATGGAGGCCAACGTTAGGCACAGTCCTCATATTTTTGGGGAAAAATCTCCCCAACATTGCGCTAAGCTGTAAATATTCCTCGTTAAACTAGAAGGCACAACGACTAAATCTGCAGCGAAAAGTTTGGGACTCTGCAGAGATTTATTGGAAACATTTCAAAGCAGGTCCATCACAATTTTTGTGAATTGTTGTGGCTGACTGTTGTTCTCAGTTTGCAAAGAACTTTTAATGGGGCACTCCCCGTCATGTCAAAATCATTGTAAACATTCTGATTGTTGTAGAGTAAGAAGCAACCTTCTAGTTGAATGAGTCCAGAAGTATTGTGGCATCCCTCACCAAGATTTTCTTTGGCCGTAGATGCGCATTGTTTGCAAGCGGAGGAACCTAAATCTACCCTGCATTGGACAAGCCCATAAACCGTACTATTGTTTTTTGCCCCCTCAACAACACTTGAAGTATTGAATCCGTTGAGATTAACGTTTCCCACCAGTGATTCCAAAATCTTCTTTAGATTTTGCATGAAGGCACTACCATTTCTAGATTCGTTATTCCCACAATAAGACCGACCTGCACCAGTAAATTTCTCCGGACTCTCCCTAGAATTGTAGTAAAAGTTATAATTCTCGTAACCTAAAAAGCAGTCGTTTAGTATAATGTCTCCAGAAGTGCGGTTGCAATCCTGAACAAGCCTTGTCTTCGTCGTAGACAAGCAGTTACAAGCAACACTGAAAAAGATAGGGATACGACAGTGACAAGCAACACTGAAAAAGATAAGATAGTATGACAAGGGGATAGAACCCTAACCCTGACAGTAATATTAAGGTCAAAACATTAAAATAATTGTTGCTTTAAGTTCATTTAACTGCTTACTTTGAATGGAAACAAATAAAATATAGACTAGCTTACTTTGACTGAAGGGACAAAGGTTTGGTGAAAGAATGCGTCATTGTAGTCGTTTCTGCTGATCTCTCCCATAAAAAAGAATGCATTTGTAAAATGCCTCTTACATTCTACAGATTTAAAATGTTGAAGAAGTCATGAAAGCACAAATAAAACAATGCATAAAATAAAAGAAAAATATTTTATAAGAAGCAGAAGACACTCTTCCTCCTGGGCAGGTTTCCCAAAATATAAAAATCACTCGATCTGCCCGATCTTCCTGGATGCGAAGAAAGCAGGATCAAGGCCGTGGCTCCGCCAACATTTATCGTGGCAGGCTTCACATCCACCAGGCCACATGCATCCACCCACTCTTACAATTTTTTTTATTATTTAAATGATATTCATATTAAAAACTGGTGGATATCTGGTTAAAAAAATATCTAAATTTACAGGCAATAAAACAATTTTTTATTATTTAAATGATATTCATATTAAAAACTAGTGGATATCTGGTTAAAAAAATATCTAAATTTACAGGCAATAAAACATCTTAAATAATAGTGATTATTAAGCTAATCACTTTAATTGCTTGTTTTATCATTTCATTTGTTGCGACCACGAAAAATATTCTAAACATATAAAATCTTGTCCATTAAAAACTTATTTGTCTTTAAAATCATTAATTATTATTATTTTGATTTCTTAAATTAATACTTAGTTAAATGAATCCAGAAGTATTGTGACATCCCTCAACAAGTTTAGCTTTGGCAGATGCCCAATGTTTGCAAGCGGAGGAACTTAAATCTCCCCAACAAACCCATAGACCGTATTATTGCTGTTTGCCTCCTCAACAATACTGGAAGTATTGAACTCGCTGGAAATAAAGTTTCCTACTAGCATAGCCGCAAACTAGTGGCTGGTGAACCTTCATTTCATATGACCCAGAAAATGAAAATGAAAAGCTGTCATAAAATGAAACGTAAGTCTTCCAATTATTCAGACTGATAAATATTAAATGGTTGTGTTTCATATTTATCTCTATTTTCTAATAAAATTTTAATCTTTGTTAATAATTTATTAAGAATATTTTATCAATATTTAATTTATTATTTCATCGATATTTAATTTTGTACCTACAAAACTGATTAAACACTTAAAAACCTATTAAATATAATCATTATATATAACCATTGAAAATACGGTACACCTTAAAAACCTATTAAATATAATCATTATATATAACCATTGAAAACACGGTACACCTGATTACACCTTTCTGGGTAATTACTTTCATTTCCACAGCGATAAAATGGTCAATCAATGTCTAGCGAATAGGTTGTGTAATGTTCGGTTGAAACTTAATGCTACGACTGACTCTTCAATGTCCTTCCATTAAGGAGCAGCTCTTCTTTGCGAGGCCGTTGGATTGCAGGAGATGAGAAAAGAAAAGAGCGTTCAGCGGCAACAATGCCCTGCCCTCACGGCAATGGCCATGACGATGAAACCATTAATCATTCGCCTGTTACTTGTCGTGAGTGTGGCTATGCGTATGCCCCTCTCAGTGGCTGATCCGTACACTACTATCGTTTCAAGTCATTGTGGGATTTCCAGTGAATATAGGAACGGGAGCGCCTTCCAGAGTAATCTAAACGAGGTTTTGGAAAGACTGGTGCAGAATGTTTACTACAGCGCATTCAATACTTCTAGTGCTGGTGATGTTTATGGGCTTGTCCAGTGCATAGGAGGTTTAAATCCCGATGATTGTCAACAGTGCGCATTGACGGCGAAGAGAAAGCTTGTTCAGGGATGCAACGGCACTTCTGGAGACATTGAACTAAACGGCTGCCTCTTACGTTACAAAGATTATAAGTTTTACTACAGTCCGGAGGATTTTGGTGAGACTTCGACAGTTTGGTCTAATTGTGGGGATACCAAATATAGAAACGGTAGCGTCTTCCAGGGAAATCTAAACGAGCTTTTGGAATCACTGGTGGGGAACGTTATTCCCGGCGGATTCAATACTTCCAGTGTTGGATTCAATACTTCCAGTGTTGTTAAGGAGGCAAACAGCAATAGTACGGTTTATGGGCTTGTCCAGTGCAGGGGAGATTTAGGTTCCTCCTCTTGCGAACAGTGCGCATTGACGGCCAAAGCAAATCTTGTTGAGGCATGCCGCAATACTTCTGGATCCATTCAACTCGACGGCTGCTTCTTACGCTACGACAATCATAATTTTTACAACAATATTGACAGTACCCCAATAAGTGTTAGTTGCAAAACTCTTAACAACGATCAGCCACAAGAATTCACAAACACTGTGAAGGTCCTGCTCTCAAATATTACCACTAAAGCTCAACAGAGCCCCATACTTTTCGCTGCAGATACAGTCGCTACCCTTTTTAATTCAACGTTGAAGATCTACAGCCTAGCTCAGTGTTGGAGAGATCTGTCCCCAAGAAACTGTGGATCGTGCCTAACATATGCTACCGAAAATATATTCTTATGCCAAAGTGGAGCTCTTGGGGCACAATTCGGATCTGAGAACTGCTATTTGCGTTATGAGGTTTATAATTTTTTCTCGCCGAATACGGAAGGAAAAAGTCCTCGATTGCCAGGTATCTTCTTTCATATAGTTTACGACAACAAGGAGTATACAATGGTTCTGTAGTATTTCATTTTGGTGTACTAAAACATAGCCATTATATTGAGATTTCTTGTGCAAATTCTCTCGCCGTCCCCGCCGCCGCAGCCGGGAAAGGGCCCTCCAGCATCTAGTATTTTCTTTCACATAGTTTGAACTTTTAATGATGAGGAATATATTTGTTTTGTAAAGATTTCATTTTGGTGAAATAAAACACTATTTACTGAGATGTCATGAGGAAATTTGCAGAAGGCAAGGTTCTTGGGATAACTCTGGGCGTAATAGCTGCTGTGCTTGGATTAATTGCAACTATAGGCCTTTGGATGTGGTATTTCTCCTCTCGCCTGAGACGTCGGGACCGGTTTTCTGGAACCAAAGGTACGGAAATTGTTGTTAAATCTTTCAGTGTTAAGGATCTAAGATGCGGCTGAATTGTGTGTCTTGTGAAATGTTCGCCTATTTCTTTACTGCATGAATAAATAGATGCCCTCTTGTTATTATTTTTTCACAGAAGTTATCTTATCTCGAACTATAATCAATCCCGAGCTCATTTTCAAGTACGATATTTTGAGAGAAGCTACTTGCAATTTTAAGATGGAGAACAAACTTGGCGAAGGTGGTTTTGGATGTGTCTT
>SNQJ01S0001550.1:100704-125509 GCA_010110895.2 Picea sitchensis
TAAACTTCTTTCATATTACTATTACTAAAAATACAATTAAAATATATGAAATTTTTAGTTAATATCAATATTTTTTAAAAATAAGTATAAATTTGTGAATTACTTTGTTAAAAAGATAAAGAGAATGACTAATCTTTCATGCACTATATTCATAATAAATTTAGGTTTTTCAAACAATCATTTCTTATTATAATTTCAATTTAATTTTAAATGAAAATCAATTTCCAAATATTTATAAAAAAAAACAAAATGTATAATTAATTAATATTAAATTATCACTAAATTATATTAAATTACATTTCAACTCCAAAAAAAATTCAATTGGAAGAATTCCAACTTTTACTAAGATAGGATAAATGTATTGCACCTAATTTCATGACTATTATTAGCACTGTGATGATCCACAATCATTTAAAGTGGTTGATATCAAATTGATTATTATTTCAACTTAATATAATTTATTTCAACTTAATAATACTTTAATATATTAATATATTTCAACTTAATAATACTTTAACAATATTAAAAATTTAATATATTACTATATTTCAACTTAATAATACTTTAACAATATTAAAGTAAGATTAATATAGTGCATTATATTGTTGTTTTACTACTTTAATACTTGAAATATAACAATATATAGTAAAGTATTTTTTTTTTCTTTAATTTAGTTGTATATCAACCACAACCACTACACAGTATTTTCTACACGGAAATAAGACTACTATAGCACTTAAATAAAATGATACAGATAGTACCGAATTGATTAACCGAATTAAAGATACTATTAATTAATCGAATTGATAGTAATGATAAAATGATACAGATAGTATCTTTAATTTGATAAAGATAAGGAAAAAGATTGACTGTACCGAATTGATTAACTGTACAACCCACTTGACAAAGATTAACTGTACTAAATTGAAATGAATCGATAACGAAAAACAGAAAACAAGAAACCCTAATATATATCATAATCCTATTGCAAAATGTGTAGTTTTTGAAAGCTGAGCACATACCAAAAAATCAATATTTTATATAATTGGAATTCGATGGTGGAAATATTCTAACATTTTACAGAGGTTGCAAAATTTATATAGAATATCTAGATTTCAAGCAATCTAGATTGTCTCGTTACTTAAGGCAGCTTGTGATCTGCAGCTAGACTTATTGCTCTAACTCTAACAAGATTTCAGGTTAATTGTATTGAGTACGCCGTATCGAGAGCATTAACATCCAAACCTCTCTATAAGCTATGGAAATGGCAGCGAAATGATCAGAATCCATCTAGAAAATTACAAGAAGTATTCCACCACAGATGTGGCAGCCAGCTAGCCGGATTGTTACTAATAATGACATCAGTCATCCATATATAGAAAATGTTGCCACGCATTACATAGAATCTCTATCGATAAGCACCATAAATGGCCTTGAGAACAGTCATTAAAAAGTTTTATGTGGCTCACTGGTAGCCATTTGAATAAGTCGCAGCTGATTAGGGTTGAAGATTCTTCTCTCCATAAAGCATATTCAATGTCAAGCAGGCACCATGTTTCACATGCCTTTGTTGAGATTCATAGATTTCTGTTCGAATGTATACACCTGCAGGTACTGAAGAAAACTGATTACAGAAGCTAAATGATAACAAAAGATTAATTAAATATTAATTATGCTACAATAGAGTTCGTCTCTTTTATAAAGATTATAAATGATTATAAAATCTAACTAATTCTTATTAAAAAGGAAGTCATAAAGTAATTATCTCAATCATATCAAAACTCTTTATTAATAACTTAAAACTTAATAACTAATTACAACTTGACATTATTACATAAATGAATCTTATAATCTAATAAAAAAACTCAAATCAAATTATTTCAACTATTAATGAAAAATATCAAAATACATAAATAAATCTTATAAACTAATACAAAAAATCGTGCACCAAATTATTTCAACCATTAATGAAAAAAAAAAAAAAAAAACGTAAGATAACACAAATGAAAATGAAATATTTTAAATTAACAAAGTATGAAAACTTTTAAGTTGCTTCCAATGTATTTTAAGCATTATTATAATATTAGTAAGAAAGTTGTTAATTAAGAGGCAATGGCCTGGTCAAGTCAAAGAGGGCCCACTCAACTAACTTCCTTCATCCCGCAGGCATAGTTCCGAGACGCGCTTACTAAGTCTCAGAGTAAGGCTGAGTATCCTGGATCATGCTTTGCTAAGGCGAGTGATATATTTTCTTCATGGATTTGGTTAAGGCACACTTGTCAATCATTATATCTGAAGGCGAGTGATATAACTGCTTTATGGCTTTGGTCAAGGCCGTCTTAAAGATACTAGATATCATATTTCGGAAAAATGAAAGGTTTTCGGATATTTTCATAATGTTATTATATTGTGACATAATATAGCAGATATATTTCCAAAACGATATATTATATCGTGGCTGACGTTTGAATTATATCGTTGAAAGGTTTCGACCCCAACCCTAAAATATTGAATATCGACGCCAACCCTAAAACACAGGATTAATATGAATGGACTGTCCATTAATCATAATACCTATCCATTATAAGCATCCATTAATATTAAAGGTTTCGACTGTCCCAGAAACCTGTCACCCACAAAACATTAAATATTATCATTATAAGCGCTCCAGTCCATCGGAAACCATATCGACCCCACACCTAAAACACAGAATTAATGTAAAATACGGATATCGACCCTAGTCCATTGTAAAATACCGAATATCGACCCCAACCCTAAAACAGAGGATTAATGTACCTTTCACCCTATCATGTCCAAACATATTGCGGCTGTTTTCATGTCCAACAATTTAATGATGAGGGTTACATGTGTGGTATTCCGACGGTAATTGTTAATGTATATATCAATTTGTAAAGCACACATCTAACTCGCGGCAACAATATTCATTATAATATGCATCTAACTCGCATCTAACTCACGACATATAATATGCATCTAGCTCGCGACATATAATATTCATCTTTATTGCATATTCGTAAATCACACATAATCTTCTGCATATTGCATATAATATTCATCTTCTGCATATTGCATATGAGTACATACCTATTGCCTGAAAGTTCATGGACCTTGATAATCAGATGCTCCTCTTTAGGACTGATCTTTCCACGTTTGAGATAAGGCCAGAGATAGTTAAGGCACTTTAGTCTGTAGCTTTTTTAGTTCTCTTTAGACCTACAAATTGATGTTTGTCCTTTCTGTAATTGGTCATTACATTACATAATAAGCATCCACGACACAGAAAACAGTCAAAATTGCCCCTCCAAATGTTAAACAATCACAAATGTATGTATTCACAAAGGTTTATTCTTACATACCTGCTGCTTTGGCGAGAAATATCCAGCGCCCTTCCCCATGTAAACAATAATAGTTATTTTCATGTGCATGCGACTGTCTGTAAAGTGAAAAAACTATAAATTGGCAAATGCGGTTATAGCCTGGTAATTATTCAAGCTTAAGAGGTGGGAAAACATGCATAGGAGGTGAAAGGGCTCACAGAGTGCCTAGCACATGCAGTTGTCTTTAAACTGGTAATTATTTAAGTGGAAAAACGTGCGTAGGAGGTTAAACGCTCACATAATGCATGGAAAATGGGGTTGTCTTTAAATTGGTAATTATTTAAGTGGGAAAAAGCGTGCGTAGGAGGTTAAACGCTCACAGAATAGGTCATGGCATCAGAGGGCAGTTTAAATATTAGAAAGGAATGCGCGCAAGTCGTGGCATCAAAGAAGTTATGTTAACGGATGGTGGGCACATGTTAATGGATGCATTCATAAATGCAAGGAAGCTATGAACAATAAATCTGACTCATTGATTTTGGAGGACGACTAAGAATATGCCACCATCTTCAATGCTTAGCCATCAGATTAGGGTTTAAGGGTAAATAAGGTTAAAAGATCATTAATTATGTGCATTGTCAATAGGTATACGCCTTATCGGCATAATTATTTAAGAAAAATTTGTAAAATTTAAAAAAAAAATTGCAAATTTATTATTTTAATAAGATAGAAGATAAAAAAAAATGGTTTATTTTTAAATGGATTGAATTTTTTTTCGAGATTAAATGTTCAAATCTAGAGAGTATTGAATATGTGAGGTGGTCTCTTGTCCCACAAACAAGTATCTCATAGACAAAATTTAATTGAATTTAAGATAAATCAATATTAATTTGAATGTATTTTAAAATGGAACAAGTTTCTTATACACTAAATTTGAAATTTGAGATAAATGTGGCACCCTGTACTTTTCTACTTGGTGGATGATATGAGATGCTAAACCACAATGCGAGGGACACAAGGCTCTAACCCTAGAGAGTATATGCAATTCTCACCAACTACACTATCCCATAAGACTAATTTGAATGTGCTTTAAAATCATAACCATCTTCAACCAAAATAACTAATACTTTGTTTCATATTTGTAAATAAAACAGATAATATCATTCTCAAAATATTATTACATTGATGTCTTTGGAATGCAGAAAAGCTTACGTTGTGGGAGGTAGAAGTGGAAGAATAAAAGAGAGCCCTCTGAAGATGGGGAAAACTATAACGGTCGGCAAAGGACCTGAGGACGAAAGCGGTCCACCTTCGGGTTAGATATTGAAGCGAAATTTAGCCTACAAGAGAAAACACAACTTAGACTGCAGGCTTTGTCAACTACTCACACTGGAAGCACAAGTTCTGTAAAAGATACCGAAGCCAAACATCTCAAAGAATTGGGTTTACAAAGGTTAGTCACCCTCAAAATTCTATTGTAATTCGCATCGATGTCATTCGTGATGGACATCTGAGCAGGGCAAGAAGGTTTGGGTAGCCAAATACATACTCATTTAGCAAAGCTATGGGAGAAATGCTAATAGAGAATTTGAGGGGAAACCTTCCAATGGTCATCCTCCGACCCACCATTATTGAAAGCACTTTGGCGGAGCCGTTCCCTGGCTGGCTGGAAGGCACCAGGTCCCCATAAATATGCATCATATATTGTTAGAATCTGGCTAGCACGCAGAAACACACATAAATCCTTCACTATAATATTATTAGTGAAAGTATCATGTCATTATTCACACTGATCATGTGCTTTTTCGGATACGGAAAAGGAAACATCTCATTCTTCTTAGCCGAGCCAGATCTCATCTTAAACACGGTCAGTCAGTTCAATTTCATCCAGCATCAATTTCCCCTAGCTTGTCCCATGTGATTGTTCCCAAAATTATAAACTATTTAGTTTTATATTTGATATTGTTCATTTGACTATTAACAGGTTCCAACAGATATGGTTATAAACTAGCACAGACGCAAAGTCGGCTGGTGAACTCAGATAGGTATGGGCGTTAAAACCAGGCGCACTCCGTTAAAACTAGTTCAACCCCAATTTAGTTATAAGAAAAAAATAAAAGAACGTCAAGTAGGCCGTTAAATTCCATGCTGTAGTAAATAATGGATCATTATTATTAAGTTTATGTAAATTTGACAATAAATATTTTCACATATGTTAATTCTTGTTAATCATTTAAACATGACAATCATATGAACACAGTAATTTATTAATATGATTAGGTAAATGTAAAAGTAATCAGGTTATGGTTAACCGATGCATTCATAAATGCAAGAAAGTTATGAACAATAAATCATACATTGATTTGATGATTTAAAAGGACAACTAAAAATATACTAACATCTTTTAACGGATGACCACAAACTGTCTCTTTATTTATGGCGTCGCATAATCTTTTGCAAATCCATTGCCATACTCTATTGTAGCCGGACGAGGGATATAAGTATTTTTCAGAGCATCCGTGTGTTGGTAGAGATGAAACATAATTCATGTAAAAGAGATGTGTTTTCTAAAGAGCATGAGGATCTTTCCCCGATACATGCATCTTCATTACAAAGAACTTTTAAAGTAATTAATTTTTTGTTATAAATTTGTCAATGTGGAAACACAAATTTATATAAGCTAAAACACAGTCACATAGAAATCAAAGAAACAAAGATTTAGTGTGGTTCACCCAAAGATTGGGCTACGTCCACCAAACAGAGATATTGGTTTTCTTTTATTCAAATCATGGAGATTACAACAGCTCACCCACACCTTTCACCACTCCATATTTGCCTCTATGGGCTTACATAATTTATATACAATTACATGGAAAACTGACACCTTTCACCACTCCATATTTGCCTCTATGGGCTTACATAATTTATATACAATTACATGGAAAATTGACTATAGGATGCGCTCACAACAAATTCTAACTTGGGCTGAATAGTTACAACCAACACTGAATTTTTGGATCTGAAATCCTAATCATAAGAAATTTGTTGTCACTGTTTCCAACAATCTCCACCTTGACAACAATTAACCTCATACCTTACTCCTGCTTTTGTTCATCACTTTTTCTACAAGCCAAGATAAGCCAAATGCCATCATAGCTTCTCTAACAATACTAGTTTTGTGAACATGTCTGCGTAGTTCTCCTTTGTATGTACTTTCTCAAAAGAGACTCCACCTTCATCGATGACCTGTTTTACAAAATGGTACTTGATAGGTATATGTTTTGTTTTACTGTGATAGGATGGATTCTTAGCCAAGTGAATAACACTCTGACTGTCACAAAGTAACTTTACTTTGTCCTACATCCTTCCAAACTCACCAAACAAACCTTTCAACCAAACTTCCTCTTTGCAAGCATGTGAAGCAACTACATATTATGCTTATGTAGTGGATAAAACAACAATGTTTTGTAGCTTTGACATCCAACTAATAGCTCCACCTACAAGAGTAAAGACATACCCTGAAGTCGACCTTCTCTTGTCCAAATCACCTGCAAAATCAGAATCAACATATCCACAGACTAACTCACAACCACTATTATAGGTGATGCAGTAATCACTTGTGCCCCTCAGATACCGAAGCACCCATTTCACTCATGCCCAATGCTCTTTACCTAGATTTGCCATAAACCTGTTGACAACCCCAACTGCATGTGAAATGTGTGGGCTTGTACTAACCATATCATACATTAGACTTCCTACTGCGTTAGCATATGGTATTGGAGACATATATTCATTTTCTTCTTTTGTACTAGGACATAAACTTGAAGAAAGCTTAAAATGGGAAGCCAAAGGGACTGAAACTAGTTTCACATCGTTCATACGAAACCTCAAAAGTATCTTCTCAACATACTTCTGTTGTGACAACCAAATCTTACCATTCCTCTCGTCTCTGAATATCTCCATGCCCAAAATCTGCTTTGCTGCTCCTAGATCTTTCATATCGAACATCCTAGCCATCTGAGCCTTCAACCTGTTGATCTCAGTTATGTTTTTTCTTAATAAAAACATATCATCAACATACAATACTAAGATAATGAATATTCCATTATTCAATTTATTAAAGTAGACACAATGATCATACTCACTCCTTGTATAATTTTGGCTCACCATGAAATAGTCAAATTTCTTGTACCGTTGTTTGGGCGACTGCCTCAAACCATACAATGATTTCTTGAGCCTCCAAACAAATTTCTTACTGCGATTCTGAACGAACCCTTCTGGTTGTTCCATGTAAATTTCCTCATCCAAATCTCCATGTAAGAAAGCAGTTTTAACATCTAGTTGCTCCAACTCCAAATCAAGTAATGCAACTAATGCTAACACAATTCAAATTGAAACAGTCTTTACAACTGGTGAAAAAATATCATGAAAGTCAATACCTTCTTTCTGAGAATACCCTTTTGCAACCAACCTTGCCTTGTACCTTTCCACCTTATCATCAACACCCTTCTTCAGCTTGTAGACCCACTTGCAACCTACAATTTTCATGTCTCTTGGAAGCTCTACAAGGTCCCATGTAACATTCCTCTCTAATGCTTTCATTTCATCCTTCATCACTTCTTTCCATTTATCACTGTTTGAACCCTTCACAGCTTCCTGATAGCACGAAGGTTCATCATCATTAGTACTTAAATAAACTGAAGAAACAAAATCATCATACCCTCTTGGAGGAACTCTGACCCATGTAGACCTCCTTAGGGAAGTTTGTGGTTCATCCACAATCTGTTGAATGTCATCATCATCCAAGTTTTCTTTTGCAGAAACTTCTTCATGAACATCTTCAGAAACTTGTTCATGTTTACTTTCATCTGTATTTGAACTAGTTTCAAACTGAATCTGTTGATACTTAGGTACTTTTTGTTGTTTCATTTGAACATCTACATTTGATTTGATGAGAGATGATTCATCAAATATTACATCTCTGTTAATGGTGATCTTGTGGGCAGTAGGATCCCACAACCTGTACCCCTTAATACCATCACCATATCCAACATAGACAAGCCTTTTTTATTTTGGATCTAATTTAGAACGTTGATGTTTCAGAATTAGAGCATAGGCATCACAACCAAAAACTTTAATATTAAAATAATTACAAGGATGACTTGTCCATAGCTCCTTAGGAATTTTGCATTCTATTGTTGATCGATGGTGATCGATTCACCAGATAACAAGCTATAGTTATTTCTTTTGCCCATAGTTCCTGCTGCAAATTGGTGTTACTAAGCATACTCCTTGCTCTCTCTAGAAGAGTCATGTTCATGTGTTCAACAACTCCATTTTGCTGAGGAGTATAGGTAGTGGTTTTATGCCTATCGATCCCAAATTCCTTGTAATAATTCTCAAACTCCATTGATGTAAATTCACCACCATTATTTGTTCTTAAACATTTAATGGATCTATCAGTGCTCTTTTCTACTAAAGCTATAAACTGCTTGAAAACTATAAATACATCAGCCTTACTCTTTAACATATAGATCCACACCTTCCTAGAGAAATCATCTATAAAAGTTACAAAATATGATGATCCTCCATATGAAATAGTAGGGGATGGTCTTGAAACATCAGAATGGATATAGTCTAGGATTCCTTCACTTGTGTGTCTTCCGGTTTTAAATATCTACCTATTCTGTTTTCCATAAACAAAATGCTTGCAGAAATCTAACTTTAAAGACTTTAGGCTTGGAAGTAACTTGCGATCAGTTAATACCTTTAATCCTTGTTCACTCATATGACCCAACCGTTGATGCCACAGTCGAACAGAATCATTGTCGTTCTCAGATACCGCTGTCGCATGATCTGATCCAGTCCTCCCTTCTAACAAAAATAGGTTACCAACGTTCTTTTCTTTCATAACTAGTAGAATTCCTTTGTAGACCTTCATAACTCCACCTTGAACAATAGTCTTATAACCTCCTCTGTCTAAGACTCCCAAAGAGATTAGGTTCTTCCTAAGATCAGGTACATGCCTTACATCAGTTAGTATTTTAACAGTTCCATCAAACATTTTAATTCGGATGTACCAATTCCCACAACTTTAGATGAAATATCATTACCCATGTAAACAACTCCATCATCCATAGACTGGTAAGTAATAAACCAGTGTCTATGAAGACGCATGTGGTTTGAAGCACCAGAATTTAATAGCCATTGTTGATCATGACGTGAACCAATACTAATTGATAAAACTTCATCAACTATACTGAACCTGTTTTGGTTGCATTTGCTTCTTTCGTCTCTTTTGGAGGGTCTTATTTGGAGGCTTGTTGTCGCTTCCAACAGTCCTTCTTCAGGGGTCCAAATTTTCCACAAAACCAGCACTTGAGCTTGCTCTTTCTGCCCTTCGACTTTGACTGAGAGAAATCCCTCTGACCCTGTCCTATTTCTTTTGGTCTGCCTCTGATCACCAATGCCTTAGATGCAGAGGTTTCTAGATTAGATTTCTTCCTTGTTTCCTCAGACAGTAAAGCTCCAACAATATCATCAAACTCAATACTTTCTATCGAACTGAAACTAATAGACGTAACGAAATGATCCCATGATGTGGGCAAAGAACACAATAAAGTAATTGTCTTGTCTTCGGATTCAAATTTCACTCCCTTGCTATCTAACTGGACTAGAAGAGTATTGTCTTTTCAGGAAGATCTTGTTTGTCAAGGATTTCATCATGTACTTTCCAGCTTTGACCACAAACCGACTACTATCTTCTCTGTAACAATGTTGAACAGTACATCGTCGGCCAAACACATGTGTATGTCACTTAATGCTCTCGCATCCATCTCATCCCAGTTTTCATCTGTTATCGACGTGGGCTTCTTTGCTTTTTCCAAAAGTGCCTTCACCACGCCTTGTTGCACGAGCAGATCGTGCATCTTAACCTTCCAGATTTCAAAATTGTTCTTGCCATTAAACTTTTCAATTTCAAATTTAGCACTCTGCATCTTTTTCATCAAAGAAAACATACAAAACAAACATCGTTGTTTGTAATATCCAAGGCCCTTTCAAAAAAGATGTGAAAGAATAATTGGTAAAAAGTTTAATTAAAAAAATTTCCTTTAATATAATATCATATAATACAAATCATCCTTTTCATAAGTCCTCCACCTTTTAATGCCTTAAACTTTTCTTTATAAATATATGCACCCCCTGTTTTATATTTAGCGCTGCCATCCAACACGTAGACGAGCGCTGCTTTTGAGAACGCGAGAGAGCAGAAGGCCACTACTACACCAGTGCTTCCCTGGAGCAGGGAGACCAGCGTTGATGCCAAAATCAGCGCTGCCCCAAGGAAGAGGGAGATTGGCGCTCCGACAAAACGGATAGCTCAGCGCTTACTCAAAAAACGATGGCTCTCGTCCATGGTTTTGGTATGGCTCTTTCTTTGCGGATCCGCAGCTCTGATACTACTTGTTATAAATTTGCCAATGTGGAAACATAAATTAATATAAGCCAAAACACAATCATACATAAATAAAAAACATAGAGATTTAACAGGATTGGGCTACATCCACTAAGCAGAGATATCCGTTTTCTTTTATTCAGATTATGGAGATTACAACAGCTCACTCACACCTTTCACCACTCCATATTTGCCACTAAGAACTTACATAATTTATATACAATTACATAAAAAAAAACTAATTATAAAACGTGCTAACAACAAATTCTAACTTGAACTGAATAATTACAACCAACGCTCAATTTTTGGATCTGAAATCCTAATCATAAGAAATTAGTTGTCACCGTTTCCAACATCTTTCATGTAATCCACACTTTCTTTTACACTTACAGGAGTCTTTTCAACTTCAATGCGTGACATTTGGTGTGGTGAACAAAGTCTTGTGTTGCAACTTCACAGAACGTTATAAACGGATGCTTCGAAGTTACAACAAAGCCATGTACTTAGCAGAGCTTTACGAGCCGTACGTCTTCTTTCAGGGAAGGTTGTGTGGCGCTTAATCTTATTTAAAAGTAATTCTTAATTTTATTTTTGAATGCATAATTATTGAGTTGTTTTTATGTAATAGCATAGTTGACCCTGTGATTATTAACGGGTTTGACATAACAAACACCGAAAGCCTATTGAAAAAGATTTCAGAGGAAGACAGGAAAGCGTTCAACTTCGACGTCAAATGCATTGATTGGGCCCGTTAGTTTTCAGATGTTCATATGCCTGGACTAATCAAATACGTGCTCAGGTGAGAAAGGTTCGAGCTGCTAGCCAGCAAATCTCGTCAATCTCTTCTATTTTATGCTATAATTCTGAGTAAGCAACGCGATTATAATACTATCATTCTGAAGTAAGCACTGGGATAAAGGAGTTTGCTTTTTTTTACTATAAAAATTAAGTAATTCACTTAATTCAAAGTGAAGCCTCCTGGATATTTCGTAGAGATGTAAGATTCAAAGGTCCATCAGTAGTTCAAAGTGAAGCCTTGTTGGATATTTTGGAGTGATGTAGGATTAAAAGATTCATATAATTAATAATAGTATAAGTATGGTATTGTAATCTATAAGTTATCTAAATAAAGTTTAATGGGTAGTTGTTATTGTTATATATTAAGTGTGAAATGGTTTATTCATTAATATAAAAGATCCATATAATTAATAATAGTATAAGTATGGTATTGTAATCTATAAGTTAATTATATCTAAATAAATTAATAATATAAGTATGGTATTGTAATCTATAAGTTAATTATATCTAAATAAAGTTTAATGGGTAATTGTTATTATTATATATTAAGTGTGAAATGGTTTATTCATTAATATAAAAGTAAATACTTATTAAATTTAGGTAAATAAAGATGTAATTATAAGATGTCAATTACTCTTATTATTGTATTAGAGTATTGCTCATTTCATTTGAAGATTGTCTTTTTAGAAAATGGAAATAAATATGAATTAATTTTTTCATAAAATAATTATTGTATGAGTTTGAATTTATTTTATTGTATGAGTTTTATTGTATTTAATAGATTTTAAATATAATGATTGAAAATTAAATCTTTATCATATTAATAATTATTGTATGAGTTTGAATTTATTTTATTGTATTTAATAGATTTTAAATATAATGATTGAAAATTAAATCTTTATCATATTATTGGTTATATTGATTTTCATTTATTTTCAATATTAAAAAAAATAGAAAATAAAACAAAACATGAGTTTATCTTTTATAAAATGATGTGTTTATTTTTCATAAAATGATTATCTTATGAGTTTTTCTTATTTCATGGTCTTCACATTTAATGATTGAAAAGTAAATCTCCACCATATCATTAGGTATATTGGTTTGTATTTATTTTCAATGTTAAAAAGCATAATAAGTGAGTGATGGTATAGTGTTTTTTTAAGCAATCGGTAGGTAGTTTTTCTTTTGTCCCATTCACTAAAGTGTAATTAGACCAATCGTATTGAAAAAAAAGTGGTTGTGGCATTTCAAAATTGGGGTCATAATAGAGATTTTAAAAAGTATCATCAAAGTTGTAATTATTTCAAGTTTTAATTCAAAATCCTTGTAGGAAGTTTTTGTGGCACTCTCTCTATGTTTATGCATTTGATTGAAACTATACCAATGCCATGTAGAGTGGCCATGCCATTTGAGAATGTAAGATTATATATCTTTTATTTCAAAACCTTAGCTTTCATACTTAGAACAAAAAATTGTATTTAAGATGGATATCTTGGCCTCCATCATTGAAGCATACCCAAGATTTTATGGAAATTGTGTGGAATAATCCCCTCATAGAATTTATCTTCAATTTGCTATGGAATATGAAGAACATAATAAGAATTGGTTGAATGAAGTTAAATAAATTTGCAAGTAACAACAAGGTTATTCATAGCTCAATGTAGTTCATACATAGCGATTGCTTCTAAAGAAATGAGTACAAAAATGATACAGAATATGTGAACTAATCCAATGGTTTAGAGATATGTTGAAGACGAGAATACAAGAGACATATCTAACTAGAGTGATGTAATATCCTTAAATTTTAGAATATTAAATTCTAAGCAAAATTGAATAAATTTTCGTTTTTGGAAAATTCAGAATTGGAAATTATTTTCCATTTATGGAAAATCTGAATTTGGAATTTTTATTGTTGTAATTAATTATTTGATGACTATTGGGCAGCTAACTAACCTCTTTTATTTTGACACATGTGAAAGACAAACTTTTAATAAATTTAATGCTCGAAGACAAATGGAACAACGAGGTTAAAAATAGCTTGCCATAATTCCATGAGTGGGGAATATGTTTGAGTTACCCAAAGGCTGATTTTTACAAGTGGAAAATGTGGAATTTGATCACTAGAAGCCCCTAAAAATCAAGGATTTGTAAAGCTGTGAATTTCCGAAAGAGGGAAGGAAAGACCTAGGCACAAGATACATATAAAAACAACATATGGAGGAGGCACAACACTGCTTAGACTATTTGTTGTTATGAGCACTATTAGTGTGAGGCAAATGAATTTCTAATCTATGGATGGTGACTATAGCAAGGGAGGATCATTCAGTTTTCCCTTATGGACTCATGGTCAAGCTAGGGGGTGAACAGGGTAAGTGAACTTGGCTGCTTTTTTCTATGGTTGGGTGGAATGTGGTTTTTCTATTTGGATTCCAACATTAGGTTTCAAATATGTATCTTGACTTGTATTCCTTGTCAATGCTATGTTTTTTATTTTTATTTTTTAGGTGATGCAGGAGCATCGTAAGCAAGCCAGCAAAGCAAGAGCAAGAACGGAAGACAACTCGAAATGCACCAACACACATTTTGAGAATGTTTTGAATTTGAAAAGATAAAGCATTAATGTAATATCTGAGAGGATGTATTTGCACTTATGTTTTGGAGATTGTAACAGATCTTGAGCATTGCTCTCATCTGTCGGATACAAAAGCATTTATTTTATTAAATTTAAAGTAGTTGTACCTTTTAATTTCGATTAGATAGCTAGATTTGTAGGAGGGAAAACTCTAGAAAGCACCCTTGTATGTATTGTATTGGAATAATTATTCTTAGGAAAAAAAATTGTGAGAGCTGTAGAGAAAGAGAGCAAGAGAATAGAAGAACAGAGACCGTAGAAGTTTATATAAGAAGATATCTATTGCTATAGAGCCCATGTATAGATGCACTTGGATTAATATAAGGCAGATTTGATCCAAATGCATGGTGTTATCCACAATTTTGGTTGTCATAATGATGTAATGATGATGGAAAATCAAGCTTTTCACTAAGAACACTTTCCTGAGAAAAGTTACATTTGTCTGCTTCCAGAAATCATACTTTTAAGGGAGGTTCACAGGCTACCTATATATTTTCCTGCGAGAATGCCTGATTCTTGCAGGCTGCATTAAGCTAGGGTGTGAGGGGTTCGCACTGTACCTAACTATCAGGGTGCGAACATATTCTAAAGGAAAGAAAAAGATAAATTCTCGAATCTTCTAGAAGGGTGAGTTGGATTTCGAATGGTTATCTAAGTACTGGTTTTCCTGATATCTTGGGATCATTCCTATCCAAGTAACTAATCTATTCTCTCCTATATATTGAGGGGATTTCTCATGGAAAAGGTTAGAGGCAAACTACAAAGAGATTGATTGGAGAATTAAGTGCAAGATTGTGTGAAGGACTGATGCTACAACAACTAGAGACACCGACAAGGTTATCAAAAGTAGTTGATCTTCTTCATGCATGAGAAAGTGTGTGTGTCAGAGCTAGGATCCATCGAAAGGAGATCTACAACATCAAGGCTCAGGTTGTAAGTCTTACTTTCTATCAATTTAATACAGTAATATGTCCCTTTCCCATAAAGATGATGTCACTTTATTACATAACTCCTTGATCATATGTATGGATTAGCTGTTGAATATATTGAATTGTCTTCACTTCGATTGGTTTGTATTGTTGTGGTCTTGACGGTGCAAGAGCATTGGAGAGAAATTGGTACAACAGAGACCCAAGGAAGCATTCATAAGGTATGTACATGATCTTTGGCTCCTAGTCCATTCAACAGTTAAAATCTAGGGAAAGTGTATTATTCTGTCATGTTTTGTTCTAGATCCAGGTGGATCTAGGGAGATCAGTTTGTGTCTGCACTTACGGATTAATCCTGAAACAAAATTGGCGACTCCACTGGGGATCATATCCCATTTTATGGTAGTTTTTTGTATTTTCTGTGGCCATTTTCTTCGGTTCCATTTTTCTCTTGTCTTGTCAGTCTCTGAGTCCTCAGGATATCCTGAGAGACCTCCTGGGTCTATAAGCCTTTGTCAATTTTTCTTTTACTTTCAAACGTTTTATCATCTTCAGGACTTCTCGCACTGTGTTTAACTGCAGCCTGCGAGAACTAGTCAGGTTCGCACCCTGCACATAGGGTCCAGTGTGAACACCTCACACCTTGCTTTAAGGTGGCCTGTGAGAATCCTATCTTCTGGCACTGTGTTCATTGCTTGCCTACGAGCAAGATTTTGAAAATTTTGAATTTGAGTTTTGACTACTCAGATCAGTTGATTCACCTCTGATTGGTTTATTGGATCCTTGGTTCATACTGCTCTTGCTTTAGTTTGCATGCTCGAACTGTTTTAGGGTTTCAAGGTTTTCTTGCCCTTTGTAGCTTGACTTTCATTTCTTAGCTCTTATTGGCAATTTCATTCTCTCTGACCTCTGGAGTTGAGTGTGTCTGATTGGCTGAGAACCAGTGATTGGTAGAGAGTTAAGTGTTTGGTTTTTCTCATTTGCTTGTTGATTCGAATGAACATTTTCATTTGCATTGAGAAAACTCGTTGGTTTGCTTTTTGTTTTTACTTTCATTGAAAGAGTTGATTGGGTTGTTATTGCCTGGTTCTTTATGATTTGGTTTTATGTTTTCTCATTGATATAGTGAGAATTCTTTTTGGAAAGTGAACAATAATCGTTTCTTTCAAAAACTTTGTTTTTTGCCTTTTAGAAAACATTGCAAAAACCAAATTTTAGAGTTTATTGAATTACTTGAAAAAGACATATAGAGATTGTTCATCGATCTATGATTATTTGCATTGACATCTGAAAGGAAACTGTGCATTGCATTGTAGTATTGAGTTGGTTTGGAAAATCTTCTCTCTTTCCCATAAATAGGATTCATGGAATGAAACGAGTCATATTTCATCATCATCCTTGCATTATTTGGGTCAGAGTCACACAACATGAGTTTCACTTCCATTACCTTTGAGTAAACAACAACTTTTAAAAACATTGCGTAATCTTAAAATTCATCTAGTAACTCTTTTTCTAAGGCTCTTTTACACCAACATTTAGCTAGGCTAGTGCTTTGGAGTAGGAAGAGAGATACACTCTCCAAAAGCTCAAAACACACAATAGCATCTTGAGTTAGGGAGTGTTAAATTCCATTTGCAACATATTGTCCTGGGAAGCCCTTCTAACATAAGGGTCAAGCACTAGGTTGCATTGGTGTTGACAGAGTTACTAACCCTGCTTTGTTGACATCGGTGTAGAGATTGCACGTATTATGGGGATCACTCCGAGGTATACCCACAATTATGAGTGGAAGCCTTTGAGTTGATTTCGGGCTTGATACCCTGCCCTTGCGTGTGGATCGGACTGACGACTGTTCCCCTAGGCTGTACTGTTGTTTGTGGTGACCTTAGTTGCCTATCTCTCTAGGTTCTTACCCAAGGTGACTGTGGAGGGGAAAGTCTTCACGGTACCTGGAATCGACGTTGATCAAAATCACTCGAGCTCCTTGGAGGGTATACCCACGATTATGTGTGGGAGCTTGCACCAGAGCGTAAGTCTGTTAAGCAGGTCATCAACGTAACTTTTCCACCTTAGCCCCGTCCCTTCTCGTCTCGTGGTTGCGACGTTGGATTTCATCACCAATTAGTGGCTTCGACATTAGAAGGTATTGTTTGCTTGGTGATTGCTTCTAGATTTTTTGTTTTCTAGTGTGTGTTGTTTGTTTCTCGAAGTTGACCATAGGATTTTCTTCGTGGAGCTTGTCATTCGTTTACAATTGCTCCCCCGAGACGTTCTCGTAGAATGCAAGGTTGATCTCTGGAACATCCAGACGTTTCACAACCCTTGACTACGACGACACCTGAGGGTACCCCTGAAGGTTCCCCTCATCAGATTGAAGTTCAAGACGTTTCTACACCACCTCCACGGGTAGAACACACTGATTCTCTAGAAGATTTTCGAATTACCAATACTAGAGAGGACTATCGTATTCGTCGTGGTGAACGACCTTTTGTGAAATTAAATCCTTCTGAAGAAACCATTGTTACTTCTTCTGAATCAACCGTTGGGCCTTCTCATGGTGTAGTAGGCCAAGATCCTTTTTGGTTGGGTGATTTTCGACGAGTCCTTTTCGGTACTGAGTCACCTCCGGTTTACGAAATCAACCCTCCAGTATCTCCTGAGACAGAAATTACACCTATAGCTACCACTTACCAGTTTGTTCTCCCTCCTGAGATGGCCCATCTCGCGAATACTACGAGTGTCCAAACCGCAATTCCTGCAACTACCCTTGCTCCTATCAATACCCAGCGAATGCTTGAGGCTAACCCAAATCTACCTCTTGGTTACGATGTGTTGAATTCTTTGTTGAATGCTTCTAATCCAACACCTCCGCAAACCCCAACGGGTTCTCCAGGTGGTCCTCCATTTCCTGGGCATCCTATTCCCGGTTTTATCCCGACACTCCCTCAGTTTCCTTCTGGCAATCCTAATCCTAGTGGCACTATCCCGACTGTTGCACCAAACTTACAGATTCCCGTTGGTGGACATGGTGGTACGGTTCCTTTTCCTTTTCCCGGACACAACACAGTTACCACACAACCTACGGTTGGCACACAACTTCCGGGTGGAACTATACCTACGGTAGGGGGACCAACCTCCCCTTTTGGACAAAATATACCTCCTCAGTTGGCCCAGCATTGGAATCAACTTTTACAAAACTTTCCTCAAAATGATGGGGGGCAGACCACTGTCCCTCCTATAGGCCAACCATATCCAAGTGTAACTAATCCTATTTGGGGTTCAGGTCAAACTACTCAACCTCAGGTCCCTACTCAAACTCAAGGTCACAATCCTTGGGGTTACTACCCTATCCAGCCACCACCGAATCAACCAGGGTCTTCCCTCTATGGGCAGACTGCATACGGTCCTACTGGTTTGCCGACGGGGCTCCCACCCCAAAGTCACCAGTACCCACAAGTGAATCGGCAGTTGGCTTTCCTTGCTACTTTGTATTTTCCAGATTTGTCTAGGATTCTCAATGATCCTATTCGTAACTCTCCTCAATGGCCTACTATTCCTGCAAAGCTTCCATCAGATATTCCGAAATTCGATGGCAAGGTGGGAGAGGACCCAAATAATCATGTCATGACTTTTCATTTATGGTGTCCATCCAATTCGTTGATGGACGATTCCATTCGTCTCCGTCTTTTTCAACGAGCCCTCACTGGAGCTGCTGCGAAGTGGTACATTAAATTACCACGAGGTTTCTTTTCCGATTTCCACACCCCTGCTATGGCCTTTCTCACACACTACCAGTTACCGATCCGTTATGATACTGGGACTAAGATTTTGACTTCCTTCAAACAAACCAAGGGCACTCATATATCAGATCATATTCATGAGTGGCGAAGGAGATGACGTCTCATCAATCTTGAACTCCCTGATCAGTTACTGGCAGAATGGTTTACGAAATCTTTCGTGAACGAAATTGGTAAGGACATTGCTATGGGCGGTCTTGTTATAGAGGAGAAGGCTATAAGTCGTGCTCAGTATCTTGATCTCGTTTATTCACAAACAGGAACACTGTATAATCTATTACCAGACTTGCTATAATCTATTACTAGACTTGCCTCGTCCTGGTACTTCCAGTGCTTCAACAACTCCAGCTACCTCGCATGTAGCTGATGGTGTGATTGGTACTACCCATGCCCAATCACATTCTGTTTCGAACACAACCCCTAAATCCACATCTTCTAATGTTCAAAGTGCTCCGTCTCCTGCTCCTCCCACCGGTAAAACCTCTGAAGTGAACGTTGTTCAGTCTACACCGACCGGTAAAAATAAATCCAAGAAAGGGAGAGGCAAGAATAAGGAGAGTAAAAATAATAATCAGAATGAGCAAACTAAAACCCCTCATGTTGACGACCGGGATAAGCGCAAACCATGCTACCCTTGCCTTATCTATGGTGACGATCACTACACAAAGGATTGTCCGAGACGTGCCGAGGTTAATAAGTTCCTTCAAGGAATGTCGAAACCCTCTACATCGGTAGTCTTGTCCCAACCCTTCCCGTCTCAGTAGAAGGCTTCGTTGGTCATACATGACCAACCCTCTACTTCTACAACATCATATGTTTTGATGTGTACTGGTGATTCCAAGAAAGACAACGTTGCACTTACCACTAGAGCTAAAGACTATACTCCATCTAAGGAGGAGGTTGACGATTTACCTCCTGATCTGGTACAGCCCTTTCCACCGAATCCACCCACAAACGGTCCTCTTCATCTCAAACGACCGAGCCTTGATACATTTATACGACCACCCCCGAAAGGTTTCGTTAAGAAATCGACATTCAATCCTCATGCTCGTGCATCCCAGAACTATAGCATTGTCGAAGATCTGGCCCAAGCACCTTCAACGATGTCTGCCCTTGAAGTCCTTCAGTCTTGTCCTGCACAACGAAGGGCTCTGTTGAAAGCTATAGGTGGAATTGATCCCACGGATACGAATTTGATAGTCTTTGACTTGGAAGACCATATTCCAAGGTTACCCCCACAGCTTGCGTTTCAAATACAAGTTGTTGTCGCCGACAAGAGCATTTGTCGAACTGTTATTGATGAGGGTGCCTCTACGTGTGTAATGTCTTTTACTTGTTGGAAATCCATTGGATCTCATCCTTTAAACGAATCACAAAATAGTTTAAGAGCCTTCAATGGCTCTGGTTTTAAGCCTTATGGTGTTCTTCCATCGTTGCCTGTTACTCTCGAAGGTAAGACTATCCAAGTTGAAGTGGAAGTTTTCGATGTTCCCCTGGATTATAATCTTCTACTTGGTCGTAGCTGGGTTGATTCTATGCGTGCTGTTGTATCAACACTTTTCCGTGTCGTACGATTTCCTCACCAGGGAAAAGTTGTTACGGTTGATCAAATTGCCTTCTTTAATGCCGATACTCACACTGGCAACGTGTCGTTCATAGCTAAAACCCCACCGGGTTACGAGAATGTTGGAGTCGGTCTTAAGTTGAAAAAATTCTTAAAGCCGGTTTTATTTATCCTGTGGCACTGATAGAATGGGTTTCCAACCCTGTACCGATCGATAAGAAAGGCGGTAGTATACGTGTTTGTGTTGATTATCAGGATATTAACAAAGCCTGTCCAAAGGACAACTTTCCAACCCCTTTCGTCGACCAAATCGTCGATGACTGTGACGGTAGTGAAATGTTTTCTCTCATGGATGGATTTTCTGGCTATAATCAAATTAACATCGCTCTTGAGGACCAGCATAAAACTGCTTTTATTTGTCCTTGGGGTACTTTCGCCTATAGAAAACTTCCCTTCGGTCTGAAGAACGCAGGTGCAACATTTCAACATGCTATGTCTTATGCATTTCACGATATAAAGCATATCGTTCAACCTTATTTGGACGACTTTCCAGCTCATTCTTTACGTCGAGTCGATCACCCTAATCATCTCCGAGCAATTTTCGTTCGTTGTCAATTCTATCGCATTCGCCTGAATCCTCATAAATGCGTCTTTTGCGTAGAGTCCGGCCGTCTCCTTGGTTTCATTGTTTCACGACAGGGGATCCGGGTAGATCCTATTAAGGTTGAGGTGATTCTTAATCTCCCTCCTCCTTCTTCTTTGCGCCAGTTACAAAGTTTGTAGGGGAAAGCAAACTTTCTTCGTCGTTTCATCCCTAATTACGCTGAGATTACTCGTGGTTTCACATGTCTTCTAAAGAAAGGTTCAGATTTTGTTTGGGATAAATTTTCCAACGACACTTTTGAAGCTTTGAAATTATCCCTCACGAAAGCTCCACTTCTTTTTCCCCCCGATTATAGTCGGGATTACTTTCTTTATCTAGCTGCTTCTAAGTATACTATCAGCATGGTTCTTCTTCAGGAGGATGATGCACACGATGAACATGTTATATATTACTTGAGTCGAAGTCTCACTTCCACTGAAATCAAGTACCAACATGTTGAAAAGCTGGCCTTGGCTGCTGTTCAAGTGGTTCAACGTTTTCGCCATTATATTCTCTCCAGGAAAACTACAGTGATTTCACATTGTAACCCCATGCAACATATTTTGACATGTCAATTGCTGGGGGCAAGTACTCCAAGTGGATTGTCATTCTCCAGGAGTTCGACTTGGAATTGGATCGCGCCACGTCAAAGAAATCCTTAGTTTTTGCTGAGTTAATTTGTGATTTTCCCCACTCTGCCACGGAAACTATAGCAGTTGATTCGTTATCGGACGAATCACTTTTCCTTATCAGTACCAATGATATTTGGTATGAAGATATCATTATATATCTCCAAACTCAAACTTTCTGGCCTGCTTTGTCTTGCGTTGAACGTCATCGTATCCATTATCAAGCACGTCAATATATTATCCTTGGAGATACTCTATATCGTCGAGGCATTGACTCTGTTTTTCGACGTTGTTTGACTTTTGACGAAGCCGAGAAAGATTTGAATGACTGCCATTCTGGAGCATGTGGTGGTCATATGTCTGGGTATGTTATTTCCAGAAGATCTTATGTGCAGGATATTTTTGGCCTTCCTTGTTCCATGACTGCATTACTGCTGTTCAGAAGTGTCATGCCTGCCAGACCTACAGTCAAAAGATTCGGTCACATCCTGCTCCACTTCATCCTGTGGTCTCAGTTGGTCCTTTTGAAAAATGGGGAATTGATTTCATGACATGTCACCCTCACTCGGCTGGGGGGCATGGTTATATTATTGTAGCTATTGATTACTTTACAAAGTGGGCTGAGGCGATGCCAACATTCGATAATACTGGAAAGACTGCAGCGTTATTTCTTTTCAACCATGGCATAGCTCGTTTTGGTGTTCCTCAGGCTATCGTTACTGATCACGGTAGTCATTTTAGGAATTCTATGATGTCTGAGCTTACAGAGAAGTTGGGTCTTCGTCATGATAGCTCAACACCCTATTATCCACAGGCTAATGGTCAGGTCAAAGCCATCAATAAAGTCCTTATAACTATGATTCGACGGATGAAAGGCATCCATAAAACCAGCTGGCACACGATGTTGTTTTCGGCATTGTGGGCATATCGAACATTTGTTAAATCCGCTGGGGTTTACACCTTTTCGTTTAGTCTATGGCATGGAAGCCATTCTGCCAATAGAATGTGAAATACCTTCTTTGAAGCTAGATGTAGAACTCTTACCCAATACTTCTGCGGAAGAGGAACGTCTGTTGTATTTGATGCGATTAGACGAGACTCGAAGTGATGCCACTCTTGTAATAGAAGCCCAAAAGAAACACGTCAAGGCCCAGTATGACAAGCATGTCAAGCCTCGCGTTTTCTCTGAAGGAGATCTTGTTCTTCTGTATGAACAAGATAAAGATGTCTTAGGAGCTGGGAAATTCGAACCAATGTGGCATGCTCCTTACATTGTTCGCAGAGTATTGGAAAAAGGAGGATATGATCTAGTTGATTATGATGGTATACGTTTGAGTGAACCTAGGAATGGGTTGTACTTGAAGAAGTACTATGCATAAGTTATTTGTGCATAAGTACTTGTATTTTATGTATCATACTTTGTGTGTGTTACTTTTAAGTTTACTTTTGACGTTATTTGGTCTGTTCCCTTACGTGATGTTGTGTTTGATTGTCAGATGTCAGAGTATTCGCTACCTTATATTGGCTTCGCTGATGGTGCTATCCATAGTACCCAGAACCTAGCTTCCGCTACATGGGCAATCTATGCCCCAACAACCGAGCTTATATATTTACGAGGTGTATGTCTTGGTTGAGCAACCAACAACATCGCAGAGTATAGCGTCGTTATTGAATTATTGGTTGATGCTATCTCCCGAGGAATTCATCATTTGGTTGTGCGACTTGACTCACAACTAGTAGTGCTACAGCTAAGTAATATCTATTCTATTCGAAGTCCTACTTTATTAAGGGTATATTTGCGGATTCGCCTCTTAGAATGGTATTTTGATTACATTGAATATCAACATATTCCTAGACATCTTAATACATTAACAGATGCTTTGGCTAATTATGTATTGGACAAACATTTGAACAATTTATAAATCAAACACATTACAAGTCACACAATGTAAAGTAAACTGGTAGAAGCCGTTTGTATATATATAACGATCAAAAGAGTTTGTTTTTACAAAATGTTTGTCCGAAGACTAAAATATCAAAAAGTGAAGCTTATAGCTTCTACATGGTGACGTCACGGATGACGTTCACGGTAACACACTACAACCCTAGCTACTCTGCAGAGCAGTCGACCCATAGTTGCGGAAACTCCTACAGTGTGACGCTGATCGCGTCATGGAATTTCCTCCAGAGTCATATCTGGAATATCAACGGTCAAGCCCTCTAAATTGTGCTCCACCGTCAGATAATCCTCGACGTACTGTGGTATTGTTGCCGTTGCCTCTCCTCGTCGTTGGACAGGAGAAGAGCCGGCAAGTCTATATGCTCCAACATCTGTGTCATCGACAATGTTTTGGGTTAGTCTTTGGATAAATTTATAAAACAAAAACATTTAAATATGACAAAAATTCAAAAACATTTTAAAAAGAAAAAATTTGTGTTTTTCTTATAGAGGTCTTCCCACTGAGTGTCGTCAGGTAGTGCTAGATCTGGATCTCCTCGGAAATCCAACCCTGCATAGGCATAGTTGTCCACCATCAGCATCTGGTTTTGCAACCAATCAAAGAATATATCGTCATATTTGACGATTGGACCTACCACATGTCTGGCCATGAGCCTACACCATCGAAGCATCCTCAGATCTCTGGGACTAGGAAGGTCCCACTTAGCCTGTAGACGAAACACAGGGACCTTCTCTAGGAATAAGGACACTAACAAAGAACCATATCCAAACGGTTTCATACCTCCTCACTTGCACTTAGTCAACTGTTTCTTGATATTGCACAATACTGCATCAGCCCAGTTAAATACCCGGGGCTCAGTACACTCGATGGCGTATTGAAAATAGCTCTGCAGTGCCATATGGGGAGAAACACTTTTGGCCATCCGAGCAATCATAAAGAGAATAGTGTGGAGAGTCAGGTCAGTAACTCCCCAAATTGCCACTTTCCCTTTCTGTCTTTCGGCCTCGGGTACGCAGTATTGGTTGCAATATTCGATCATTTTCAACTCGCCTGCTCTG